>CM065589.1:608218521-608308755 GCA_033119425.1 Bufotes viridis
TCATGTACGGCACAGTGGATTATTCATTGCGGTGCATTTAATTAATACTGTTATTTCTAAATCTTTATGCAACATTGGGGGACAATTATCAAAATTGGTGTAAAGTAGAACTGGCTTAGTTGCCCATAACAACCAATCAGATTCTACCGTTCATTTTCCACAGCTCCTATGAAAAATGAAAGGTGGAATCTGATTGATTGCTATGGGCAACTAAGCCAGTCCTAATTTACTCCAGTTTGATAAACCGCTCCCATTTTGTGCTAAAAAGTTACCAAATTTTGGTGAATATTCGGGCACATTAGATATCACTGTCCTGCCCCAAATAATGGTTACTCAGGTAAAAAATTTTATATGGCATAATGACACATCAAATGTTTGAATGATGGAGGCCCAAGTCCTGAGACCCCCTTCAATCACTAAAATGAGGTGCTACACGCACACAGCTGAGTGTGGTCTCTCAGATGCTGAAGACAGGTTGTAGATGGTCTCATAGGGGGAGATTTATCAAAACTGGTGTAAGGAAAAACTGGAATAGTTGCCCATAGCAACCAATCAGATTTCACCTTTCATTTTCCAAGGGAAATCAGAAAAACGTAAGGTGGAATCTGATGGGTTGCTATGGGCGACTAAGGCGGTTTTCTTTAACACCAATTTAATAAATCTCCACCATAGAATTTCTATGAAGTGTGTCACTAAACTGTCAGTTGAATGTATAATTGTTTTATATCATTTCCTAATGTATTATATTTAAATCTTTCAAAGTTTATATAATTTTATACTGAACATATATTATGCAAGTTCCTTGGTCAACCAGCAGGTGGCAGCAGTCTCAGCAGGTGATAGCTAAAGCTGAGCTGAAAACAACCCTTCCAGTTCAGAGAGTTCAGCCTTCGCCTCCGAAGGGAGAGGTTGTGTGTCAGGGAGGTCTAGACTAGTGAGTCTAGGAAGAGGTAGATTACGCAAGGTAAACCCTGACTTCAGGAGGACCTAACTCCAGTGAGAGCACCATCAGCTCCACTGGACCAGCAAGCAGAAACAGATCTACAGACCACCTCAAAGAGAGTTCCAATACAGCTAGTCCACTTACCACAGTTAAGCAGACGACCCATACCTGCTGAGGCCTTGCTAAAACCTATTGGTAAACCAGGAACCAAAGAGCTGCCTGTTGTCTGGATTCAAGTATTGCCAGTAAAGCAACGTTAAGCATCATCAAAGGTCTGGATTTCAATTATTCTGCAGTAACCATCCATTATTCCCACTATTACCTCATCCCTTTTTGTTGCATGCGGGCCAGGTGCCAGGAGTCCGGCCGTGCCAGGTAGGAGACACCGCTGACAAACTTCCACCATCATACCCTACAGAGACATTGGGGTTCAACACACTACTCTGGCATTCCTACCCTGGGAAAAGCGGCCTTGGCCAGTCCCAAAAACCTTATCCATCACACCTGTGCCCCGTTGCACCCGTCTTCAGCATCGACAGCGCTCAGCCGTGCACTTCTAACTCTTCACTTTAGCAGTTGGGAGGGTCTCAGCACTCGGACCCCCACCGATCGAAACCTATGATTTGTCACAATGATGTTAAACGTTATTGAAAGTGCAGGAACCGAGTACATTTTAAGTTTTTCTTCTGCCAACATAAAATGACTGAGCAGCAGATGGAGCTCACGGACCGTGAAAATCACCTTCTTCCTTTTTATTATTTCATAATCTTTACTGGGAGAATGTCACAAAATTGGTGTTATTTCTACAATTAATGGCTCATTCTCACGAGCACACGGGCTCGGTGCCTGCATTGCGGACCGTGTGACTTGAATGGGTCCATAATCCGCAACATACGACCGAAGATACGGCTTCATTTGCGGAGGCATGTATCAGAAGTCCCCTGTTTACATTCTGTGTCTTCTCAACGCAAAAAGATAGAACATGTTCCATCTTCGGTTGTATGTAGCGTATCACAGACCCATTCAAGTCAAAGGGCCCGCGTCCACAAATGGAGTTTACACGGCCAGTGCCCGTGCATTTCGGATCGCAATTTACGGTCCGCATCATGGACACGGGGCCTATACGCTCATGGACATCTATATTCTAAGCTAGTTGGGAAAGTTACTACGTTCTTGTCTGTTGTTGCTGAGTTGGTTTTTGGTCGTCTTGCTCGGTTATAATTCAGAGCAGAACATTTTACACAGAAAGTGGGGGCTCTCCTACTGAGACTAAAAAAGTTGTATTTTTTCCCATATAAAGACCCTTAACCGCTCCCTGACGCAGAGATTTTCAGATTTTTCCATTCACATATGATATAAGGGCTTGTTTTTTTGCAGAACCAATTATACTTTCTAATGGCACCATTTACTATTGCATACGATGTAGTGGGAAGCTGAAAAAAATTCCAAATATTATTATTTTTTTCTTTTACTGCGTTCCCTATGCAGTAAAACTGACCTGTTTCCTTCACTCTGAAGATCAGAACGATTACAGCGATACCACATTTTTATAGTTTTTCTTCTTAAAAAATGTAAACCTTGAAAGAAATAATTTTTCTCTTCGCATCGTTATATTCTGACCCTTGTAACTATTTTACATTTATGTCTATGGAGCTGTGGGAGAGCTCATTTTTTTGTAGGGCAATCTCTAGTTTTTATAGACACCATTTTGGTTGTATTTGACTTTCTCTTTACTTTTTAAACTAATTGTTGGGGAGGTGAAGCAACCAAAAATGGAAGATTGACCTTTTTTTTTGTTACACCATTCACCATATGGGATAAATACTTAATCTTTTTATTTGTTTTCAAAATGTGGAAAGGGAATTAAAAAAAAATGTATATTTATAATTTTTAAATAATTTAAAAAGTTTTTTTTTTTATTACACTTAAGTCCACTTAGAAGATTTTAACACGCTATTGTCTGATCGCTTTTCCCATAGACTGCAATGATTTACCATTTATGGGAGAATCAATATGTTCCTATATGTCACAGACAGGGCTGGATAGGAACTTTGCTATGACAGGCCCCGGAGCCTTCAGAAGGCTCTAGGCAGCCATAGCAAATGAACTGCTCCTGTGATCTTAGTCCCTCGAAATGCAGCGCTCTTGGGAAATGACCACTCAGATGCTGGAGCTCACAATTGACCATGGCAGGGGCGTACATAAAAATCATTTGCTCCCATAGCAAGAATCTGATTGGGCCCCCTTGCCCTGGCCCCTCTCATAACCTATCCCTAGTCCCTTCCACTACCTGCCTGGCTCCTCCTTGCCCCTTTTCACCAACAAAGAAAAAAATAAAGTACTATTCAATTTTGTCAACCACCACCCAGCCAATTCACTGCACAAAAATTTGTATCGACAAACTTCATGGACTGCTACATATGTAATGTTCCCCTATAAACTGTGCCTGCAATCCTATCATCCAGTGGCGAACTGCACTGCGGCTGCAGTCTTATGAGCCACAAATAGTACCCCCTATGTTACATATACATCCGCTACATAGTTTTCGGCAAAAACAAAGCGCAAAAAGATTCTGCATGCAACGGTATTTCAGTCTGCAAACTAACTGTACTCACACCGAATCCTGACAACGCCATTATTGTAAATGGGATCTGGCGGGTGCTCAGAATATACCGGATCCATCAGTTCTGGTATTCTGCTCGTATGCTGGAACAGAATACCAAAATCTGATTGCAAGTGTTCACCTAGCCTTACCTGATGAACTGCGCACTGCTGTCTTTTATATATTGTGCCATGCTTCCCCCATAGACATGTGCATGCTACTTATTATATAATGTGTCATACTCCACCCCCTCCCCCATGAACTGCTGCCTGCTCCTATTTCACCTTTCCCCCTCTCTCTTCCCATTGCTGATTTATATAGAAATCACTGACCAAAACACTGATGTGTGAATAACACCTTAGGGTGAATGGGACAGGCGATCAAAAGATACCAGGTTCGAGCCCCCTAGGGGTGCTAAAAGTTATTGTAAAAAAAGTTTACAAAAGTTTAAAAGTAAAAAATTAAATCACCCTCTTTGTTTTGCACTGTAAGAGTGGCGGAAGTGCATGCACAGTTTCCTGGATATTTTTAACAGCTTTTGCAGTTCAGTGAAAGTCTTGAGGAAACAGTAGACAATGAGATTGAAGACGTGCACCATGCAGGGCGCATTTGTCAGCCCACCCTGACGCAGTGCAGACAAAATGTTTTTCCCATTATCAGTAACCATGGTTCCTCTCTCCAGTTGACGAGGAGACAGCCAGTGATCAATTTCTTTATTCATGACGCCGAGCAGCTCCTCCCCGGTGTGGCTCCATTCGGCCAGGTTGATGAATTGCCAGTAGCGTACCTCCATTAGAGGCACACCACAAAGCTGCTATGGGGCCAGTGGGGAAAAGGGGCCTGCAGTGAACCAAAGGCCCCATCCCATAATTTAATTCATTACTGTCCAGCTCCTGTATAATATTGTTATAATCAGTGTAGAAATCTACAGGACTTGTGATGGTCATCACATGTCCTGTACATCCAGTAAAGGAACTGCACAAATGATGGTGTAGTTCCCAGGTTAGGTAGAAGTATCTGCTAGGACCTGTGATGACAGGTCTTTCAACCACCAACAGCATGGAGAAAAACTCCAGGTTGAGCTCTCCACTGAGACTAGAATGGGATGTTAAGAGGAGGTTCATTTCCACCCCATTCCCTATTTTTACTCATATCTAATATATATAGTTCTACAGAGAGTTGTCACTAAAACAAATCACTAATCACTAATTTTACTGTATCACTAAAATATACTCTCTCTGCAGTCTTTCTGCACTCTCCCTGCAGTCTCCCCGCACTCTCCCTCTCTAGTATTCTTTTTTAAAACACTTTGCAGCAACATTGTCCCTAGCGGATGAGCTCTTGTCACGTCTCTCCCTACACTCAGCTCACATGGCAATAGTGGAGACTGCAGAGGATGAGGGTTTTATAGGGCTGTAACATCACTGGGGATGGCTATCTGTGGATTGGCTGGCTTCACTTCATTATGAGTAATCTCGCGTTCCCGGACTTCTTATTTTCACTTTGTAACACGTGCAGCAACTATTTTAGGAAAAGCTGATTCATTATTATGAATCATGCAAGGAAATTCGTTTTGTTCCAAATTAACATTTTCCTAAACTTTGGACCGAATTCAGCTTCAAATGCTTTGCTTAACATTAGTTGATAGGTTCCCTTTAACCAAATTAGAGGGAAGTTAAAGGGAACCTGTCATCAAAAAATACCATTTAAATGTATTAACAGTACCTCCTAGTGCCCGCAAACTGTGTCCACATGGACCTTTTCTTCCTTATTTCAGTGCTAGCGTCATAGAGAAAATTCACTTTTATTCTGCCGCTGCCCCGTGCTTCAAGTCAGGCTTGAAGTCATGGGGGCAGCGGCCTCGGCGTCTTTCACGGTCCTCTCCCCGCCCCCTGCCTCCTTGACTGACAGCCGTGATCGCATTGCCGGGACCGCGCTCTATGGCCGCATGCGCAGTAAAGGGCGGCTGGAGCGCGGTCCCGGCTGCCGCACGTACTAAGCGCCTTCTTGCTTTCGCCGCTAGCGCATGCGCCCGACAGCCTGTAGTAAACGCGCCCGCGCCTGGCATCTATGCGCAGCCGACGTGATCTCCGGCACGCACGCCGCAGAGGCAAGGCGCATGCGCTGTGCGGCGAAAGCAAGACGGCGCTTAGTACGTGCGGCTGTCAGTCAAGGAAGCAGGGGGCGGGGAGAGGACCGTGAAAGACGCCGAGGCTGCTGCCCCCATGACTTCAAGCCTGACTTGAAGCACGGGGCAGCGGCAGAATAAAAGTGCATTTTCTCTATGACGCTAGCACTGAAATAAGGAGGAAAAGGTCCATGTGGACACAGTTTGCGGGCACTAGGAGGTACTGTTAATACATTTAAATGGTATTTTTTGATGACAGGTTCCCTTTAAGGTGGAAACATGTAAACTTCTGAGGTTTCTTTTTTGCATAAACAAACTCCAGTAAAATCTTTGTAGACCTCTCGTGGTATATGGAAAATGTCTGTGTTTTTTAGTAATCTGTATCTGAGACAATCTGGAACCATAAAGATGGTGTCTCTGCCTTATCTTAGGGTACTCTGACACTTGCGTTGGTGCGGATCCATCTGTTTATTTGCACAGACAGATCCGCACCTATAATGCAAACGTTTGTGTCCGTTCAGAACGGATCCGTTTGCATTAGGTTTAAAGAAAAATGACAAAGTCCAAAACGGATCCGTTTTGAATTACATTGAAAGTCAATGGGCAACGGATCCGTTTTAAAAAGGAACCATATTGTGTCATTGAAAACGGATCCGTCCCCATTGACTTACATTGTAATTAAAAATGGATCCGTTAGGCTCCGCCTCTTCAGACGGACACCAAAATGCTGCATGCTGCGTTTTGATGTCCGCCTCCAAAACTGAATAGAGGCGGAATGGAGCCGAACTGATGCATTCTGAACGGATCCTTATCCATTCAGAATGCATTGGGGCTTAACTGATCCGTTTTGGACTGATGAAAGTACCCTTACCTGTGTCTTGTATCTTTACATTCAAGCCAAATCTCTGGTTCAGCCTCAGACAATATTTTACGCTTTAACCCTTTAAGGATTTCAGCATTTATTGTGGAGATGATATAAATCTTATCATGTGTTAAACGAATCGAAGTTTCTGAAGTGGACATTCGATCCGATTTTCAGGAACAATTACATTTGTCACGGATTCGAAATTCCTCACGCTTTGAGTTGAAGCATCAATTTTTCCTAAAATGGTGCCTAAAAAAAATTATACTCACCTCATCCACTTGCTCGTGGAGAGGATGTCTGCTCCTGTCTTGATGAAAGAAAACCTGCCAAAGGACCTTCTGTGAGCGTGATGACGTCACCATGCGCACTGAGCGAGATCACATGATGATCGCCGCAGGTTCTTTGGTGGGTTTTCTTCCATTAAGACAGGAGCGGACAGTCTTTTTGCGAGCAAGTGGATGAAGTGAGTATATATATATATTTTATTTAACTCTTGAATAACTCATGAAAGGCTGAATGTTAGTCACAGATGCTGCGATCAGTGTTGAATGTGGCATCTGACAGGGCGGCTTGAACGCTGTTCCATTCATTGCGCCAGCTCCATACAACGGAAAGCGATTTGTGACTAAGTAATTTGTCTTTTGTAGTTTGTAGTCCCTGCATAGTTGAGGGGGAGAACAGCACTGGATTCACAGGAGACACCGGCCAGGTGGTGTTTCGAGGTGCCCTTGATAGTAACTGGGTCTGATGTGCTTTGGCGGCTGGGCCCCTGGATTAAGTAAAGTCGTGACGCCAGTACCGTTACGGTACAACAATGATGGGTGTAGTAGTGAAGAAATTGAAGAGTGAGACACAGGTTGAATCCAACTCACAACGTTTACTGTCTGCAGGTTCTCAGTAGAAATGACATCCAAATATAACACAGTTTCTTTTGTACACAGAGGTAGTAAGCTGTAATCCGAGGTAACAGACTTTTCGTGGCTACGTATATCACAGGCTTAAGTTCAGTTAAGATAGTGACAATATGGCTGACTGGTATCTAGCTCCTTGCCTTATTCTAATCCCAGTAACGATGGTTTCTGATCCTTCTTTCTACATACAGTAAGTGCAAATAACAGCTGGCCTGGCTGTAAAATATATTGTAGGTGAGGCTGGAAGCTCAAATCCTTCACCTGGGTACTAAGGCGCCTAAAAAGCCTAGTATAATGGCTATTGTCCATCCTTTGTCTTTCTGCAGTTAAAAAGCAATTTTTCACTTGTCACCCCGGAAGAGTGGACAGTAGAAGAAGGTCTCACCTCAGCCTTGTTCGTTGGCTTATAACTTGGGACAAGAACACTTGGCTACTTTGAACAGTGTAGCCCAAGAGAGATAGAGAGCTGAGAGGAGGGGGCCTCTCTGTTTCCCCCTGCTCCTCACTCCAGCAGACTACATGACTCTAGACTCACATCTCTACAACTGACTGACTAGGCCTGACCTGAGATATATATAGATTATGGTGCTGTCCCCATCTAGTGGTGGATGTATGCACTGCACCCTAACGGGCTGTTACCAGGGATTTCACAGGATAAACCAGATATAAATGTATAAATGACATTAAATGCAATATGACATAAGATACAACAACTTTGCAGTGCCCACGTGCAAGAGTGGGATGCTGCAGTCTGACTAGTGATTTGTAAAGTGGCAGGACTATGTTCCCATCACGGGCATCTATGCCCCTTTTGATGCAACCCATTATCTTATTGGCCTTGGCAGCAGCTGTTTGACACTGGTTTTGCAATGAGCGGCCTCCCCAGAGCCCTCTATATCGCGTCCCAGGTTTGATAGGAATGCTGAGTGGTGTAGTGCGGCCTAAATATCTCTTTATGTGTGTCACGGTGCTCCTACCTGGATACGGCTGGACCCCAGGCTTTGGCTCTGTAGCAATAAATAGGAGGAATAATTCAGGGATTTGAAGAAATAACTTGAGTTCAGACCTTGAGACAAAGTTCACTGGTGGCTTTACTTGAATAAACGTTTTTCCAAACAGTTTCAGACTTTGTCTTGATTCCAGCAGGCTTTAGCATTAAACTTGCAGGCAAACTCAACTCTGCTATATCTTTCTCTCACTCTGCTGTACTGACAAGCTAACTTGGTGTCTTTGTTTCCTCTTTATGCTGCACTTCACTCTTGTAGTCAGACTTATGTTTAGCCAAAAAGTAGGTTAGAATCCTGGCAGCTCCAACATGGAGTCTCAACCCGAACAAACCAGAACTGCCCTGCTTTCTTCTGGTAGCAAGTGGAACCGGCCCACTTCTGACCAAATGGGGGAGAATTTAATGGTAAGTTCCATTCTCTCTAAGGATAGCACTGCCATTTACGCTGCCACCTGCTGGTGAACTAGGCACATTACATGTAATAGACAGTTAAAAACAAGATTGTGAATGCACATTGTGGAGGACTTGGAAAGACATACATAAGATGACATTATATTAGCCCATTAGAGATAGTAGCAGGGTGCAGTAGTAGTAACACCACTCTGGGATGTTACAGTTTCTACAGCTTAGTTTGCAGTCTACTAAAATTCTTAAGTCCTTTTTCATGCCAGTGTTACCCAGTGTTTTACCATTTAGTATGTACAGGTGACTTGCATTATTTCTTCTTATGTGCATAATCTTCCATTTGTCAGTGTTAAACCTCATTTACTTTACACTGCAGACCTGACCACTATGGTCATGGGCCACCAGCACTTGTATACTACCAGCCTGCCATTACTTAAACTCTTCTTGTAAAGGCTGAGATATGAATGATATACATGATAGGAGTTATCTCTACTACACAGCGGTGACTGTCACATCATAACCACAGAATTTACATGTCCCCAGTATTTCCCTCTGGTCTCTGGGGTCTCCTGTCACCTCCCCTGTCTCTCTCTCTCTATATATATATTCTATTCTACACATTGTCTCATCTTATACTTTGTATCTGACACTCCAGGAACATGAAGATGGTTTCTGGCAGTTATCTGCTGGCTGTTATCTTCATTTCTATTCAGGGTGAGAGATTCGGATCCTTCCATGATTGTGTGTAGAGAAATCTATCCAGTGGGATCCATCATCAGATCAGGATTTCTAGGAAAAGATCCAGACATTTATCACTAATGAATCTGTCTCTTCTAATCCTCAGGATCCTGTGGAGAGATTGTGATGCCCCAGACTCCAGATTATATCTATGTGTCCTCAGGAGACACAGTCACCATCTCATGTAAGGCCAGTTCTGGTATAGGCAGCTACTTAGCCTGGTACCAACAGAAATCAGGAGAACGGCCAAAGCTTCTTATCTACTATGCAAGCAGCAGATACACAGGAGTCCCAGACCGGTTCACTGGATCTGGATCTGGAAAAGGAAAAGATTTAACTCTCACAATCAGAGGAGTGACAGAAGACGATGCAGCAGATTATTACTGTCAGCAGTATTGGAGCACTCCTCTCACACAGTGATACAGAGCCGTACAAAAACCTCCTTCCTTATCCCCCATGACATTTCTATGTTAGAATTATATAGAGAAGGGTAACAGAGCGATCAGTGGTTATAACTGTGAAGATCTTATTCCTATGTGAATATGTTCTGTAATCTGCTCTTATGTGTCTATTATAGACAAGTCCTGAAATAGTTTGTCTTTATTACAATCCTGGAAAACCCCTTTAAGTGACTCTGGCCTAGTGGTTGTTTGGTGATGGTGGCTTATCTGCATTCTCTCACCTTACAGCAGTGTCTGTAGATGCTGATGTAGGAGGTTATTTGAGGACAATTAGGTATGGTTACCTCCGGAGATTAGGTAGCAGGGCAGGAGTACTGCAATTTGCTTCCTCTCCACTCTCAGCTGCTTCTCAGCAATAGTGTTGGGCGCGAATAATCGAATAGCGAATTTTAATCTCGAATATCGCCACCTTGAGAATTCGCGAAGATTTATAATATAGTGCTATATATTTGTATTCACAAATATTCTAGATTTTTTTTTCCTCTGAACCCATGATCCCTCCCTGCTTTTGCTTGTGGGCCAATGAGAAGGCTTCAATGTCTTTGTCTGAGCTTAGCAACATCCCTAGCAACCAATAGGAAAGTTGCCTACCCCTTACTATATAAGAACCTCCCCAGCAGCCATTTTCTACAGTTTATTACAGTTCTGAGAGAGACGGCAGTGTCATTGCTGTGCTCTGTGCTTTCCTGTGTCACATTACATAGTTAGTTAGCTTATATATATATTACAGATAGTTAGTGGGAGATAGTCAGTGTAGGTTAGATAGTGATATAGTGTAGCTGATAGGTTCTGCTGTCCATACACACATGCTACATATATAGTGCTGTGATGTCACAACAATACTTATTGCACCAATCAGTAATATCTACTCAGACCTGATAAAATGTGAAGTTGGACGTATTGCGCCAAAATATTCGTATTATTAGTGTCGATTTGCGCAATTGCGAATATATTGGAGAATTCTATCTGCATATAAAGCTATTGTAATGTTCTGCGTGCCAGCCATTTTCTCCAGTCTCAGGAAACTTCTAGCAGCTTAAAAAATTTAGCAATAGTGACCCACGCCTGTATTGTGCGCTCAATATGCGCATATTACATTGCCGATTTTCGCAATCAAGAAATTAATAGCGAATTCTCGCATTTGCAAATATATGACGAATATTTGCCCAAATATTCATGAAATATCGCAAATTCGAATATTGCCCCTGCCGCTCATCACTACTCAGCAACTCTTCGTCCTGGCAGAGAGCAAGTCTAGCCTACAAGAGGGGAGGAATAGGGTGGTTACCCCATTCCTGCCAACCTTTGCAAACTCTTCCATGCTGGTAGCCATGGCCAGGAACAAACAGTAAAATACATAACAAAATAATAAATAATTTGTAGTACCGCCAGATTTGAGGTACTTCAATGGTGTTTGCTGTGCGGTGCAGGAGAGAGCACAAGCCGGGGAATGATGTGCTCCATTCATCGCTGGAATGGGGCTAGGTGAGTGCTACTTTTTTTCTATTAAAACCACAATAACTTCACTATTGTGTGGGGAAACTCAGGGAGCAGCACTATTGTGAGTCAGCCCTAGAGGGGCAGCAATATTATGAGGAGATACCAGGGGAGGATCTATTCTAAGGGTGGCACTAAGGGGGCAAAACTATTGTAATGGGGTTCAAAGCGGTTATTTCTACTGTGTAGGATTTATAACCACTGCAAGGGGCCACTCAGGGCACATTCTGCTGACTGGGAGCACTAAGGGGGCATGACTATTGTATAGTGGACTGGGCATCTTGGGTTTGTATAGACAGGCATTAGGCAGAGTAAGTGACGTAAATAAAAAAAAAAAAGCTGATTTTGGTCCCTCCTTGGGCGGTTAGGAGGTGTGCTTGTGTCCATTAATTTAAATACCCACAAGGACACAGATGTCCTCCGACTAAGAGCTAGGAACCTAATGAGGGCCAGCACTGTCACCTCATTGCCACCTCCTTAATGCTTTTTAGGGGATCTCTGGTGTAGTCAGCGCTGTGATTCTGGCTCTCCAGACTGGAGTTTAATCATTAAGATATTCGGAATATTCTATATTTAGGCAACTTCTTGAAGTGTATGTAGTGTAATAGAGTAGGACTACTCCCAGCAGATTACATCCACAGGATAGTTACTAGTATATGGCAGAGTAATACTCCTGTTAGGTCCGCCTGTGGCAGGACAAACCACTCTATGGTAGAAGCGATCTGATGATCACATTTAAATCCCCTAGGGCAGGGATAGGCAAACTGCGGCTCTCCAGCTGTTGTAAAACTACAATACCCACCATGCCCTGCTGTAGGCTGATAGCTGTAAGCAGTCTTTGCATGCTGGGAGTTGTAGTTTTGCAACAGCTGGAGAGCTGCAGTTTGCCCATCCCTGCCATAGGGAGACTTAAATTAAACATAAAAAGTAAAAAATATAAAAAGAATCCCAAAAAGATTACAAATTCTAATGCCTCCTACTTTCTGTGTTTTATTTCTAAAAATAATTTATGTAAATATAATTGGGATCTCCATGTCTGAAGGTATCCCATATGGGGAACAATACAATGGAAAAAATATATAAAATGGCAAGTGAGCCCTTTACACGGCACCTCAGAAAATAGAAAAAGTTATGGGGTCAGACCATGGAGATGCAAATAAGTTTTTGTTTCAGTTTCTTTCTTTATTTATTTTATAAAGTAAGTATTTATAAGTATTAAAACATAATAAACAATATAGAAATTTAGTATCGATGCAATTGTATTGACCTGTAGAATGAAGGTAATGAGTCATTTTTACAGTGAACGTTATAAAAACTAAACCTGTAAAACCATGGTGCAATTAGATACTAGATTGCAATTTATCATCCCCACAAAACAAGCGCTCATATGGTGATGAGAGCAAAATAAAATAGTTCATGGTATTTGGAAGATAGGAAGTACCTTCCAAAACAAGAAAAATTTATATTATTTATGACTGCAAGGGGTAAAATAAAAAAACAAGAAATGTCCTCACGTCTTATTCACTAACATTAGAATTTGTGGCAGCGCTCAGTGTCAGACACTCGCCCAGATGCTCAGGTGAAGGCTTCCATTGTCTATTCACTTTCAGAATTAATTATTACGAAACACATTCATGACCTGAATGGGTTAATTATTCTCCTTAGAAAACCACCATAAAGAGGTTTTCTGGTTAGAGCAACTTGTCCCTTCTCCACAGGATAACTGTTAGATCGGTGGTGTCTAACCATTGGGATGTCACCAATTATGAGAACAGGGACCCCATTTCTCCAGGTCTACAGTTTGAATGGTTAAGCAAGGGCTCATCACTGTATTAAAAGTCTGTGGGAATGCCGAAAATAGCTAAGCACTGAACCTGGCAAATCCTGGCTATTCCCAGCAGTCCCATAGAAATTAAAGGACTAGCAGCACGAATGCTCGGTGTGGAGAAAAGAAGCGCTGCACATAAATTTCCTTAGTGCCAAGTGCGTTTTTCTGTGAAATGCAGTACCCGAGACTTGGGGGAAATCTGCAAATTGTTTGATTGTTTTGTATTATAATTTTATGTAGTTTATATTTTGGCCATGCATTCCAGAAAAAAAGGTATGGTTGGCAGGAACAGGACTGACCACCTTGTTCCTCCCTTCTTGGTAGAAGTGTATCGGTACTGCATCATGTCAGAAGGGGGAGTTTAACAGCAGCTAGAGACGGGAGCTGAAGCACACTGCAGAGCTCCTGCTCTTTGAAAAGATTTTCCAGACTCTAATGAGTCTCAAGAAAAGCACTTGAGGGGCTAGACATCAAAAGGAACCGCTGACAGTGCTATAAGGTGAGTGACAACAGCTCAGTCACTTAAAACTATCACTAGGCCAGATAAAGTTCAAGTCTGAATCTGACAGTGGGCACATATACCGACAAGTGGGCACATATAGTGTCATCCAAACTGCCACCGTATCTCCTACACTGGTGCCAGAAAGTCCACTTTGAATCCGCTGTTATTAAAGGTACTAGAATTATATCTTTCACTTAGGAAAAAGAGACTTTTATACAGTATGTTTTCTGTCCTTTATCTTCAATCTACATTTCAACTGCATCAAACCAAAGGAAGCAACAGCCTGAGGGAGTACACCATGACACAACACTTCATCAGGGCTACTACGACTCACATCCTCTGTATCATCTCAAATCCGAAGTGCCATGTTTAACTACATATATGAAGGACCTTCCTCAGACACAAGGACATGAGACAGAGATAGTATCAGATACATATGAGAAAACAGGAAAATCCAGCTTCTTAAAAGTTGCAAATTTATTCCATCAGGTTAAAATCTTCAGATACAGGAATAGACTCAACGAACAACGCGTTTCAGACCTTAAGAAACATTACGGTCCTTACTCATGAGTTCATGATGGGTCTCGATCTGTCCCGGCCGCCACACGGACGTTGCCGTGCATTGGGGACCGCAAATTGCTACACAACGGCATAAGGGCTAACTCTGCTTGTGCTCCATACAGCTAATCCAAATACACATGTGGAAAAAATAGTTGATAGTCTTCCGTTAAAGAAAGAAAAACTCTAAGGCCCCTTTCACACGGGCGAGTTTTCCGCGCGGGTGCAATGCGTGAGGAGGACGCATTGCACCCGCACTGAATCCGGACCCATTCATTTCTATGGGGCTGTGCACATGATGCATCACTTCTGCGTTGCGTGAAAATCGCAGCATGTTCTATATTCTGCGTTTTCACGCTAGCGCAGGCCCATAGAAGTGAATGGGGCTGCTGGAAAATCGCAAGCATCCGCAGCCAAGTGCGGATGCGTTCGCGATTCTCCCGCATTGTTGCTAACAACGGGACCCAATCTCTATTTCCCCTTATAACATGGTTATAAGGGAAATATAGCATTCTTAATAAAGAATGCATTGTTAAATGATGAGGAAGGGGTTAAAAATAATAAAAGTTAACTTACCTTAGCCACTTGATCGCGTGAGTCGCGATCTCTCCTCTCTTTCCCTGCAGCATCTAAGATGTAAAGGACCTGTGATGATGTCACAGCATCACATGGCCCAATCACCTGCTCCATCACTATGGTGATGGAGCATGTATTGGTCCATGTGACCATGTGACATCATCCAAGGTCCTTAACCACTATCCTCAGGCTGTGGATAGTGGTTGAGGACCTTGGATGATGTCACATGGTCACATGGACCAATCACATGCTCCATCACCATAGTGATGGGCAGGTGATTGGGCCATGTGATACTGTGACATCATCAGGTCCTTTACATCTTTCAAGGAAACGGAGAGGAGGCCGGGCTTCGCGATCAAATGGAACAGGTAAGTAATTATTAGTTTATTATTTTAACCCATTCTGCACCAGTTTAAACATTAGGGAGATGGCCAAGGGTATTATTTTACATTATAACTATGTTATAATGTGAAATAATACCAGCGGGACAATTTCTGACCCAAACATGCACTTCTGTGAAGAAGTGCAGGTTCGGGTCTGGGTACTGTAACAACTCGGGGTCATTTAGCTCTTCCAGATCGCCGTCTTAACGCCTTCGACGGTTGGCACACATCAAGAAGCCGCTCCACCACTGTAGATTCGGGTGCAAACTGGCCACGACCAGCTTTATTGTCATCACAGTAGTACAACAAAATCATAAAAATAAATCCTCAGCCGTCTGGCCACTGACTAAACAGTCTTTCCCTCTCTATCAGGATCCGGGTCTACCACCCAGCTCCCCAAGACACATCACCAGTGCTTACCCTACACACAGTGTTAGAGGGTCCCGGCTCCCACAGGCCTGGACACAGCCTGCTCCTTTCCCAGACTGGGAGCCCTGATTGAGAAGCTCAGCCACGATTTATCCAAGCTCCTCAGCTGGGTGATAATTATCCCCATTACCAGCCTGACTGCTGCAGACAGTGGGAAAAACTAATTTCCCAACCTTTCTTGTTCTCACCCAGCTTTCTCTGGGTGAGATATGCCACTTCAATGGCCTTCCTATGGCCTTCTGGCAGCTCCACTGCCACATATCCTCCCCCTGATAAAGGCCGTAGGACTTTTCACCTTACTTAAGCCCCTCCAGGGTCAAAGCTCCTACGTTGGGAAACATCTGAGGTTTTTTCCCACTCCAACTCAACGGCCTTAGTTTCTTCAGCCTTTGAGACTCCTTTGGAGTCTTCATCCACTTTGTTAGCCTTCTCATCCTTCTCGGACACGGAATCATATACTTGGATTCTTAACTCCTCCTCCTCCAGGTTGGAGGTACTGGGGACATCAGGGTCTTCAGACTCGTCGTCTTCTGGCAATCCCTGCAGAGGTTCACTCATGATATGGTTCTCCTTTCTGGGCAGGATTCAGGAGAGCCAGCCCATCGGAGTAGACTGGATCCTCATACTGGTCGTCG
Source organism: Bufotes viridis (assembly GCA_033119425.1). Lineage (NCBI taxonomy): Eukaryota > Metazoa > Chordata > Amphibia > Anura > Bufonidae > Bufotes > Bufotes viridis. The sequence goes on from CM065589.1 coordinate 608,234,989, forward strand.
GTCCCCCGTATTTATTCCTCCAGCAGACTGCTGGCTTTCTGGAACACATTGACAGCAGAGGTAATGTCTTTCATGACCAGGTCCTGGCCACACACTGCCACGAGTCTCTGGGCTTCTGCATTCACCTCAGCACCATCATCTGGTTCAGCAGATACATCTTCCATCTTCTTCTCTGCCTCGGCTGGCACCACAGCGCCACCACCTCCAGACCCATTCTTAACGGGCTCTGACTTCATGGCATCTTTTAGAGGATCTTCTTCTTCAGGTATCTCATTTTCTTCCACCTGCTGCGCAGGAGCACGCTTAGGCCTCTCCAACTCATAGACTTCATCTTTTGAGCTCCTGAGATCTTCCATCTCTGCTCTGAGTTGCTTGTTCAGCCTCTCCAATTCATCTCGCTCCTTAAGCGCTTTGTTCAAGTGCTCTAGCCAAGGCGAGGGCCTTGGTCTTCTTAGTTTTCCGCACCAGCTTGTTAGCAGCGCCCACTCTTGGGCCTTCTGTTCTAGCTGCTCTTCACTCTGTTCTGGCGTAACAGCAGTTGTAGGAGTACCACCATTCTTCCTTAGACACTCTGTGGGATTTCCACCCAGGGACTCTTCAAGCCCATTGTTGATGTCTACTATAGACTTTGTGTCTTTCTGGAGTCTTTTCCTTCCCCAGGACACCAGGCGGTAGACCCTTCAGTTCACTCATCTTTTCCAGGGTCTCCTCTTTTGACCCTTCTGCAGCCTTCTTTAGTGACTCTGTGATCGACAGCTAGTCCCTTCTCTATCGTATCTAGGGACCTTGTGGCGAGAGTGAGATCAGCCTCCTGTTTGCAGCTGTACCGTCCTGTCAGGTCATCCAAGACTGACTGGATATGAGCTTCAGACACTAGGCTGACATCACCCGACTGAACTCTCGTCTCGTCAGATATAACAGTCATCTGGTCGCTACTAGTAACCACTTTAGTTTCGGCAAGACCTCGACATGGCAGATTCTCTCTCTGAGTTGCTATCGGTCACAGAACATGCGTTATATATACCGCTCGTGTCATTCTCAATCCTGTCCTCTAGGGGCACTGATGAGCTAATCCCCACCTGGGACATTTTATTAATCATAGAAACCTGTGGAGACTGCATATCCACTTCTAGTACGTGTGGTACACCCTCTAGGACTGCCCCATGTACTTGCACATTTTTCACAGTGGTTGCCCTCAGTTGTGAGCTCTTAACATCAATTAGCATTTTTATACCATCCACATTTTTACCAACAGGGGCGCTTCTCCTGATCACACCCTTTGAAGGAGCAGGTATATCATCGTCACACATATCATTAGGCACTTCAAGTAACTTGTTTTCTGTGTGCAGCTCCTTCACATTATCCACAATAACATTATGCTTTTCGGCAAATATGGTACCATCGCTTTGCAAGAGAAAAGGCATGTCGTCATCATCATCATCATCATCATGTCTTGCACATGACATCACATTTTCATCTTCAACTACACAACTGTTTTCAATGGTCCTTTCCCTTACACCTTTACTTAAAGGGACAGGTACAGGTTCTGCAGGAGCGTCACCACTTTCTACAGAAGTGTCCCTATTGCCCCACATCATGTCATGCATCATTTTATTTGGCATATCAAGTTCATCAGACCCAGTTCCCACTAGAGCCTCACGCTCAGTGAAAACCATCGGATAGTCCTTATCCGCACAATTGTCCAGCACATAGTCCCCAGCAATCATGCTAGCACGTACCAGGCTCCCTGGCTTCCTGCGTCCAACAACGTTTGGACTAAACTGCTATTTTTCATAGCGCCACCCATTTTTTTTGCTTTGATCATGGGCAGCTTAGGTGACACAAAAACCTTCTCCCCTCCAGATTCCTGTGGGGGAATAATCACAACAGGCTTACCCGCCTGTTCAGACACTGCGTTTTTCCCAATGTCACATATTTCCGAGACAGTTCCTCGCCTCGGCACTGTATCACTCACCGACCCGGCAGGTAGCAACTGCCGCCGGCTCACTGCCACAAAATTATCAACAGGAACAGTCTTACCGATTGTCGTCACTGACTCAGCACTCCCGGAAGATAAGGGTAGTCCAGGAATATCTCCAGCACGGTCACCTCCCTTCTCCTCAATGCAGTAGTTGCCACGGAGACGCCTTGGACTTGTCTCCTGTCTTTTTCCAGACGGTCACTCCATCCGCACCTTTTTGGGCTCCGTGCACAGTTGCAGGGGATATGGGAACTCCTGAAAATTGCACCGTTTGTCTTCTCTTTATCTTCCCGACGGTTGCCCATGGCAACAGCACACCTTTGCTTCTCCTTGGGAACTCCGGCCACATGTCCGTCCTCGGGAACTTTGTGCAGGGTCCATACAGTGTCGAGGACCCCATTTTTAGGGCCAGCTGCAGCTGCACCTCCAGAGCCTCTCGCTCTACATCAAATTTTGCCAGTTCATTTTTACTATAGCCAATCGCTATGGCCATTTCTTCTCCCTGCTGTATGCGCCAGCGCCGCCGGACGTACTCTTCCATAAGACCCATGGTAGCAGGAAAATTGTCAGCAACTAGTCCCCTTTGCTGGGCTACTGGCCCTTTAATTCACTGCAGTTTTACTCACACCACAGCAAAATAGTCCACACGCTTATGAGCAGCACCTGCTCCACTGGACAAACAAGGCTTCCGGCCCTTTAAATCTTGCACACACAGCAAAGAACAACTTTCAGCAGCACCTGCTGTCTCAGTCAGGTGTTCCCCTAGCAACCAACAGTTTTTTTAACTTTTCAGCACGGACACTTTCCGTCCAGCAATCCCGCAGCATTCAGCACAGACAACGCTTCCTGGTGCCCTTAGCAACCTGTTGTCTTGCCCTTTAACTCTGCAGCACCCAGCTTCGTGTGCCATTTTCATGCCATAGCATACCTCCACCATATGTAACAACACTGGGTCATTTAGCTCTTCCAGATCGCCGTCTTATCACCTTAGACGGTTGGCACACATCAAGAAGCCGCTCCACCACTGTAGATTCGGTGCAACTGGCCACGACCAGCTTTATTGTCATCACAGCAGTACAACAAAATCATAAAAATAAATCCTCGGCCGTCTGGCCACTGACTAAACAGTCTTTCCTTCTCTATCAGGATCCGGGTCTACCACCCAGCTCCCCAAGACACATCACCAGTGCTTACCCTACACACAGGGTTAGAGGGTCCTGGCTCCCACAGGCCTTGACACAGCCTGCTCCTTTCCCAGACTGGGAGCCCTGATTGAGAAGCTCAGCCCACATTAATCCAAGCTCCTCAGCTGGCTGATAATTATCCCCATTACCAGCCTGACTGCTGCAGACAGTGGGGAAAAAAATAATTTCCCAACCTTTCTTGTTCTCACCCAGCTTTCTCTGGGTGAGATATGCCACTTCAATGGCCTTCCTATGGCCTTCTGGCAGCTCCACTGCCACAGTACCAAAAGTGCCGATTTTTCTCCCGCGCGTGCAAAACGCATGACAGCGCTTTGCACTCGCAGGGAAAAATCGCGGCGATTCCCGCAACGCACCCGCACTGTTTGACGGAGTGCACCCGCAACGCCCGTGTGAAAGAGGCCTAAATGGTCACTGAAATAACTCGAAACTGACAAAATAATAAATAAACATTTATTGAAAATCAGATAATAAAATCAGGCTTTTGAATTGTGGTTAAACATAATTAAAAAAATACTAATAAAACTGGCCTGGACAAAAATGATGGTAACCTTACCTTAAAGGGGTTGTCCAGCTTCAGAGATGAACCCGGACATAATCTCCCCTTCACTCATTTAGCCTGTATGAGGGGAGAACCAGAGCATTTCTAGCTCCGATGCTCCTTCTCGCCCTGCGCTGCATAGTGCAGTACACTGGCTGATTGTTTACTGCTGGTGACGTACCTGGCTTTTTCTCGGTATGCTAGGCAGAGGCTTCCCGCCTAGCAGTGATCCCAAGTGTCATCGACACTAATGGGTGGGCTTTAGCGCTGTCCTAGCCTGTAACACAGCCTAGGGCAATGATAAAGACAGCACATTTATGCCAGTGAGATCTACAGGGCTCACTGCTAGCCTATCTCTGCCTAACATTCCCATGAGAATCCCGGTACATCACAAGAAGTGAAGAAAAGGCCCTTGTCCTGTGCGATGCAGCAGAGGGCAAGGGGGAGCATTGGAGCAAGAATGCTCAGGTGCTCCACTCACACAGGCTGGAAAGAGTACTCTTCACGCTAGCTTTGAGATTCCGTTTGTAGAGATCTATTTCAGGCTCTCAGCCCCAATGCATTCTGAATGGACAAGGATCCGTTCAGAATGCATCAGTCGGCTCTGTTCGCTCTCTATTCTGTTTTGAGGCGGACACCAAAACGCAGCATGCAGCATTTTTGGTGTCCGTCTGAAGAGGCGGAGCTTGACGGATCTGTTTTGAATGTACGCAAGTCAATGGGGACGGATCCGCTTTCATGCACAATATGGTGCATTTGAAACGGATCCGTTCCCCTCTGACTTTTTATGTAATTCAAAGACGGATCTGGTCATTTTTCTTCAAGCTAGTGCAAACGGATCCGCTTCTGAACGGATACAAACGTTGCATATACGTAGTGCAGATCCGCCTGTGCAAATAACAGGCGGATCCGCACCAACGCTAGTGTGAAAGTACCCTAAATGAGTGAAGGGGAGCTTATGTCCAGGTTCAGCTCGAATAATTTGTTGTAGAACCTTTTGAGGCAATCACTGCAATCAAGCGATTTCTGTAACTCTCAATCAGACTTCTACACCTGTCCTTAGTTATTTTGGCTCAATCCTCGTGAGCAAACTGCTTCAGCTATCTCAGGTTTAAGGGGTGCCTTCTCCAGACCCCTTCCAAAGATGTTCAATAAGATTTAGATCAGGGCTCATAGAAGGCCACTTTAGCATAGTCCAATGCTTTTCTCTTAACCATTCTTGGTTGTTTTTAGCTGTGTGTTTTGGGCCATTATCCTGTTGGAGGACCCATGACCTGCGACTCAGCCTTCTGACACTGGGCAGCACATATTGCTCCAGAATGCCTTCATAGTCTTGAGATTTCATTTTACCCTGCACCGATTCAAGGCTCTCTGTGCCAGATGCAGCAAAGCAGCCACAAAAATAACTGAGGCTCAGTGCATGGGCAGATTATTAGGATCGATCAGTCCCGATAATCTGCCTGAAAATCGGAGAGTCTAAAGCCAACTTTAGAGTTGGTATGAAGTTTTCAGTGGACAGAATTTTGGCTTTGGGACCAATTTTTACAACATGTGAAGTGGACACATTTTTGGCATAAGCTAAGCCAACTAAAAGGTGGTATAAACTAGATGGTCTGAAGGTTTATCATCCAGCATTGGCCACTGTAATAAGTTTTTGGCCATTTTTAGGCTGTCTACATTTATGCTGTTTACATATTAGTCAGGATTAATAAATGTAATAATATGTTCTCTATATATTGTCACATACTGAATATATAACATGCCGGATTTTAACATTTATCCTATTAGACACCTTTACCGACTAGGAGAAACAATACGGAATCTTCAACATATTATTTCTCCAACCATTATAATTAGAGATGAACAAAGTTTTTAAAAATTTGATTCAGCAACTACTAGGTGCTTACCTGAGGGAAATTTGGTGTCATGGTGCCCATTATATGTCATGCCATTGACGGCTAGGCACTTTCGGTTGCGGTGGTGTAAACGAAAAACCTTGACTGCTAGAGATTAAAAAATTGTCGACTTTAGGAACAAATCCACATTCTCTTTGGGATCCCACAACAGTTGGGTTTCAGTATGGAGGCCTTGTGGAGAGTGCTTCGATCCTGCCTTTGTTGTAGAGCAACACACTGCCCCACTGCTGGTGTGATGACCTGGAGAGCCATCACATAAGACAGTCGGTCACCCCCAGTAGTGACATGAGGGACACTAAAAGCTCAGCGATGTGTGGAGGACATCCTGCGGCCACATGTGTTGCCTCTCGTGACAAAGCTCCCATTTGGCATTTTTCATCAATACAGGTTTTCCCAGGAATGTCTGATCAGTCACCAGATATTTCTCCAATCACACATTTATGGGACCAGCTAGGGCACCAGCTTTGGCAACCTACCAATGTGCAGGATCTATAGACCCCGCTTCAATATTTGTGGACAAATGTGCCACAGGATATGCAGCAAACCCCTGAGGAACTGGATGAAAGTGGTAGTTGCTCTTGCTGTCACAGTCAATCATGGCAGCTGTCTTCACAACATTGCTTCCTAGAGCCATGCAGTTAAAGAGGCACACTTTCTTCTCTCAGGCATACCCTGATACTGAGGCTCCTGCCTGATGGTAGCTGGGGTGCTCTTGATGTTAGGTGTTTAGATAGGTACATGGCAGGGCGTGTAGAGTACAATGACCAATGTATAGTGAAGGAGTCAGGAAAGCAGGCCCGAGATCGAATAATAAATGTCTCCCTTTACTGTAGTGTAAAATAGGAAGCAGTAGAGATTTCCCCATTCATTTGCTCTTACTAGATTGATATCCTGACAGTAACTGGGAGTGTCTTTTCTGCTGCAGCTTAGGAGCGTGTCTCAGCTCTCCTATCACAGCTCAGGGTCATGTCTCAGCTCTCCCTATCACAGCTCAGGGGGCGTGTCTCAGCTCTCCCTATCACAGCTCAGGGGGCGTGTCTCAGCTCTCCCTATCACAGCTCAGGGGGCGTGTCTCTGCTCTCCCTATCACAGCTCAAGGGGTGTGTCTCAGCTCTCCCTACCACTGCTCAAGGGGTGTGTCTCAGCTCTCCCTATCACAGCTCAGGGGGTGTGTCTCAGCTCTCCCTATCACAGCTCAGGGGCGTGTCTCAGCTCTCCCTATCACAGCTCAGGGGGTGTGTCTCAGCTCTCCCTATCACAGCTCAGGAGACAGTTGAAGGATAAATAATCAATCAAATATGGTGGCTCACCCTTCTTAGCAGTATGGAGAGGTGCTAGTGGTCGATTAGTCTCACCCTAGACCACAGAAAAATTGTACTGTACATATAATTGATTCGACCAGCACACTATATCTGGATTTTACACTATTAAAATGTCATATTTATTTCATATTATTCATTTGTACTTAAATAGCACATTAAAATCTAAATGAAAAAGAAAAGAAAAAAAAAATTGTACAAAAAAAAAAATCATTTTTTTAAAACACATATAGTCCGTCCCACTTATTTTGTGCATTAACTCCCGATTATAGCAGCTTTCACAATTAATTTGCTCAAAGGCAAAGTTTATCAGTGCCAAAACAGTGTCCTGTATTTAAGTCCTTATTCACACATGCAGTGCCACTGCGTTTATCAAGTGAATAATTTCCAATCCATTTAAATGTCCATAAGTTGAGAACCTCTTATTAGCTGTATATTGTATCTCTTTCAATGTTCCCGATCAAATCTGGGTACCCAATTATATATGCGATGTTACTGTCCTTATCCTCACTGGGACGCTATACTGCCAGCATTTCAGTTACTTTATTTAATTTATTATACTTAATGGATACTTGGAGGTTTTGGAGTATTGTCCCACCATATAGTTGGGGCCACACTTGTCCTTATCCTACACTCGCTTTTTATAGTGATATTCACTTACAATCCGTTGCTGGGGGGGTGTCACTTGCTCCGCCGGCCGTGGCGTCCCACGTGTTATACCGGCACAGGAGCGGTCTCACCTCAGATGCAGGTTCCTCTTCCGTGCACTAGGACAGCTGGTCCCCTCTTACGCCCAGCGTCTGAGCTCTGTGAACGTTCTTCTCTGCGCGCTGATTTCTCCTCCTTCACTCGTGCAGTCAGTCTGGATGTATTGGATGTTTGGGGGGCTCCCTCTCTACCAGACGCGTTTTGGGACATTAACCTAGTTCCGCAGTGGTAAAGAGGACTGAACAACCATCTTTTTCCATCTCCCGGTTCCTAAAATCTTTTCCATACACCGGCCCCTGAATGGGGACAAAACAGAGATTAAACTGGTAAGAACAGATTTTTTTAATTTAAAAAAAAGAGGACAGCCTCTGCGGAGTTGGGTATTTTTTGGCCACGTTACTGAACGGCTCATGCACTAATGACTGTAAGCTCATGCGTCCTTTGCGGAGGTGACAAACCTGGTCAGTGAAACCCAAGGCAATATCATCGACCTCATCCCATATTCATTTTTTTCTGGAGCGTGCCCTGCGAGTGCTGGATCAGGCGTAGATGAGCATGAAGAGGGTGGTCACCATCACCCAGAAACGCCTTGTCATCGTTGATTGCTGGACCTGCGCACGCAGAGAGGGAGTCTGAAGAAGAGGTCAGAGAGTGGCTGAGGAGGTGGAGGACCAGCCACAGCAGGCGTCCCAGGGCTTCATTTCGGGACCCTTGGCGTTACGTGGCTGGGTGGAGAACAGACCTTCAATGACGTCAGTGAGGACAAGGAGCAGGACATGGCTAGCTTGGTATCCAACCTTGTGCAAATGGGGAGTTTGCGGTTGTGCAAATGGACTGTTTGCGGTTGTTTGCTGTGCGTTAAACGGGGAGTTTGGTCTGTCACAGTTTGGTCTGTTACTGTGAAGCGGCGTAACCCTTACACTACCTGATCGATACAACATCATACCTGATGCGTATACACACACTGGATGTTTTAAAGCACGTTATTCCAAACAATTTAGGAATGTTAGGTGATTTCTGCCCTTTATTAATTAAAACCCGACTCCTCGTCAACTACGTAATTTTCCATGGGAGTTTTGCCATGGATCCCCCTCCGGCATGCCACAGTCCAGGTGTTAGTCCCCTTGAAACAACTTTTCCATCACTATTGTGGCCAGAAAGACTCCCTGTGGGTTTTAAAATTCGCCTGCCTATTAAAGTCTATGGCGGTTCGCCCGGTTCGCCCGTTCGCAAACATTTGCGGAAGTTCACGTTCACCGTTCGCAAATGGAAAATTTTATGTTCGTGACATCTCTACGCACTAGTCTGCTTTTCTTTCACTCTGCAGTCCAACTCATCCAACATTATCTCAGCTATGTTAAAGGGGTTATCCCATGACTAATGTAAAAAATGAAGATCAGACATGTAGTAGATGACAGTCTCTTTCTAACAAAGCTAAAACCAGCCCCGTACCTCACATGGATCCAGAGATCTCCCCATTGATTGCTCTGATAGATTTATATCAAGCTGACAGCTCAAGGGGAGTGTCTTTTCTGCTGCAGCTCGGGGGGCGTTTAAAGGATGAAAGTGAGCATGTCCGGCCTTCTCAGTGAGCAGGTCAAAGAAGTAAGAAAAAAACAAGCAGCAGGTGGCGCTATACAGGTACATTTTATTGAATAAAATGGAAAAGTTTGAATTACATACAATTAAAAAAGTGGCTGGTTTGAAAACTGTAACATATTTTTCATGGGACAACCCCTTTAAGGTTGGATTTTTGTGGAGGCTTCTTAGTCAGATAGCCCTTACATAGACAGGAGGTATATTTTAGGTCATTTGCCTGTTAAAAAAACAAATAATAAAATGGTAAAAAAGCAAAAACAAATGATGATCCCTCCAAGTGTAAACCGGATTGGGATAGTATGTATGCAGAATGCTGTGGTAACCATGCTGAATATTAAATAAATCACCAACAGTGGCACTAGCAAAGCACCTCCACACCACAAGTGTCACATGTGGAAACTATCCACTCACCTTTTCTGTGTCTCACAAACACATGGTGGTTGAAAGCAAAAATCTCAAATTATGACTAGGGTTGAGTGAACACCTGGAAGTTCGGGTTCACTGTGTTTAGCCGAATTTCAGGTCAAAGTTCAGGTTTGAAACCCGAACTTGAGCTGAACTTGACTCCGCACCTGGACCCCATTAAAGTCAATGAGGACCCGAACTTCACTTTATTATTTTCCGTTATAATATGGTTATAACTGAAAATAATAGCATTCTTAACACAGAATGCTAAATAAGATGGCCGTTGAGGTGTTAAAAATAATAAAAAAAACTCGCCTCATCCACTTGATCGCGTAGCCGGTATCCTCTTATGCAGCACCTGTAAAAGGACCTTCAATGACTTCACGGCGCTCACCACGTGGTGAGCGCTGTGACGTAATCGAAGGGCCTTTTGCAGGTCCTGCATAAAGAAGAAGATACAAGAGGATACCAGCTACGGTATCAAGTAGACGAGTTGAGCTTTTTTTTTTTTTTTAACCCCTCAATGGTATTTTATTTAGCACTCTGTCTTAAGACTGCTATTATTTTCCGTTATAACCATGTTATAATGGAAAAAAATAAAATCACCCGAATACCGAACCCGGACTTCAGTGTCCGGGTTTGAGTCCGGGCACCCAAACTCGCAAAGTTCGGTGCGAACCCGAACTTTGCAGTTCGGGTTCACTCAACTCTAATTATGACCCATCAGATTAAAGTACACTGGTCTAATGTCCATTCCTTGTGTTTCTGGGCCCCATCAATTTGCTTGTTCTTGTTGTTGTTCTGTGAATGTATAGACTCCTTTTTAGTTCTTCAGCTTCCATATTGTGCATGTATTGTGACAAGGTGTTTTCATAAACAGGGAGGAGTATGAGTAGAAAATGTTCTGAAGATATCTGTGGTTTGACGTAAGAAGACGGTCTGAACATCTTATCGTATGCTAAGCAAGCATCTTCGTTATGTATCAAACCATGACCTGTACCCTATTTGGCATAAAGACATCATGTGTGGTTGTATATAAATGCTACGCATGTTATAATAAAGGTGGACTCATGCTTTGAAGATACACCTTTGTAGAGGGCATTAGCTGGGCTGATTTCTCTCACAGTTCTTTAGTATTGGCTTGTTTGCAGCAATTCAGCCAAAAGGGTCAGATTCTCCTCTGAACAGATGATATTAAGATGTGTCTGATACTTCATCTCTGTGAAGCATTTATCTAGGCTCTGATTTGAGCTGCTGTTAATTTGTGGTTTCTGAGGCCGGTAACTTATCTTCTGCAGCAGAGGTAACTGTTGGTCTTCCCTTCCTGGGGTGTCCACACGAGAGCCAGTTTCATCACAGAGTTTGATGGTTTTCATAACTAAGGAGGACACATTCAAAGATCTGGATATTTTTGGATTGACTAACCTTTATGTCTTCAAGTAATGATGGACTGCTGTTTCTCTTTACTTAGTTCAATCACTCTTTCCGAAATGTAGATGAGAACAGTTCTAAGCACGGTAAGGAACTAAGCACCAATCCTACCTCTGCAAAAAACAAATAGTGTTGAGCGAATTGAAGTTAACAAAGTGGACTTTGATCCAAATTTCCAATTTGAATTGTCGCAAATTTCCAATTTGATTTGTAGTAACAAATCAATTTTTCCTGAAATGGTAAAAAACAAAAAACTTTGGCAAAGAAGCCGAATCTGATTTTTGATAACTTTGCTCATCTCTAAACACAACTGATTGGCTAAAACACATTATAAAGGCAAGACATTCCTCAAATGAACTCTTGACAAGGCATACCTGTTAATTAAAAACTATTCTAGGTGACCACCTCATGATGCTGAATAAGAGACTACGAACAGTGTCCAAAGCTGTCATCAAAGTATAAGGGGGCTACATGGAAGAATGTAAAACATAAAACAATCTGGTTTGTTTACTACTTAGGTTCTTATGTGTTCCTTCATCGCCATGTCTTTAATCTGCAATATAGAAAAAAAACATGGAATATAAAGGTGTGTCCAAACTTTTGGCTGGTACTGTCTAAATACTGACAATCTATTTTGTGATCGCTTATATGACAGGTTCATTGATGACTTGTACATGAGGTTGGGTGATAATTCTGACAAACGTCTTTGTGACTTATCTCAATAATAAACCTTTTGATTTACATTTTACTTATTTTCAACCTGAATCAGAGATCATATTTTTGGACCTTAGGCTGAAGGGTAGGGTGGGCCAAGAGATTATATCTTCTACCTATTGTAAAGAAGTAGCTGGTAATACCACATTACATAGGTGTAAGACGAGGCCACCCATTCATGAAAATGTATTCAAGTCTGTGAACTGATAAGAGCCTAGAGAAATTGTTAAACTCTGCATGCATTTGAAAGGGAATCCAATATCACTGGAAAGGATATTGACCGTAGATGCCTGCTAGTGACAATATAAAATGAAAGACTTGGGATGTTTGGAAATGATGTGTAAAATAAGAAAAAAATAAATAAAATCCGCACATAACTACACCAGTCCTTTAAGATAGGGATCAGTTTTCTCAAATAAAACACACAGTTCTTACCAATTTCTATATGAAGATGAAAAAGTTTCCCATATCTTACGAGATGGACGGCAGGTAGGTTGTAGAAAGGCCCCTACCTTCTCTAATAGGCTCTCTCCGAGCATCTTTATGGCAAAGAAATATAATAAGACATCACATGAGCTTCTTCAAATACAGAGGTGTTCCTTGTAAGGCGTGTCATTATCTACTCTCATGGATACATGTAAATCTAATGTGCACCAAAGACTAAATGAATTGTAATAGTGATCATGTTGTATACGTCGTCACATGCACTAGATGTGATATCGGGTCTGTGGGTTACACTACTAGGCAAATTAAAAAATCTGAATTGAATGGAACATCTGAATTGTCACTGACCCTGGTAATGGGAATATTACAAATGTCTCTAAATATTTCATTCAACAACGTTTAATTGAAAAAATAAAAAAGAACAGGATATGAGGAGGGGACATGCATTGAATTTAATTACAGTTTTAAGATATGCTATAAGACTGCAGTATGGTAATCTAGTTTGCCTCTCGGTTTATCACAGACAGGCATCCTAGTAGGCCTTTCCTTAAAGAATATACCCCAAAGCTTTACACTGCAGGCCTGACCACCTTGGCCATGGTCTAGCAGCACTTGTATACTAACAGCCTGCCCTGTTCATTACTTCATAAACTCTTCTTGTAAAGGCTGAGATATGAATGATATACATAATAGGAGTTATCTCTACTACACAACGGTGACTGTCACATCATAACCACAGAATTTACATGTCCCCAGTATTTCCCTCCATGGTCTCTGTGGTCTCCTGTCACCTCCCCTGTCTCTCTCTCTATATATATTTCATTCTACACATTGTCTCATCTTACTTTGTATCCGACACTCCAGGAACATCAAAATGGTTTCTGGCAGTTATCTGCTGGCTGTTATCTTCATTTCTATTCAGGGTGAGAGATTCGGATCCTTCCATGATTGTGTGTAGAGAAATCTATCCAGTGGGATCCATCATCAGATCAGGATTTCTAGGAATAGATCCAGACATTTATCACTAATGAATCCGTCTCTTCTAATCCTCAGGATCCTGTGGAGAGATTGTGATGAACCAATCTCCAGATTACATCTCTGTGTCCTCAGGAGACACAGTCACCATCTCATGTAAAGCCAGTGAAGATATAAACTACGGCTTACACTGGTACCAACAGAAACCGGGGAAATCTCCAAAACTTCTCATCAAAGCAGCAGATGAGCGATTCACAGGAGTCCCAGACCGGTTCACTGGATCTGGAAGAGGAACAGATTTCACTTTTACAATCAGAGGAGTTACAGAAGACGATGCAGGAGATTATTACTGTCAGCAGGGTTATAGCGGTCCTCTCACAGTGATACAGAGCCGTACAAAAACCTCCTTCCTCTTCCCCCATTATATCACTATAATAAAGCTTCATAGAAGAAGAAGAAGAAAACTATCAGAGCGATGAGTGGTTTATAATTTCTCTTCTTATGTAAATTGCCTTTTCCTTTTGTTACCGGTGAAGGACTCGTCTCATGAAAATCATCACATTTCACCTCAGTGTCCACAGCAGGAAATGTTGTATTACATGGGAGGCCATAGTAATGTCCCCCAGAGGGGCTGCTCATAGGTGGGGAGTGAAAAAGGACAGGTATTAATATTTAACATAAATAATTGTTATCAACAGCAAAATCTGAGCTCACTGGTGTGAAAAGTGCGGAATATTACCAATTATCAGATGTCAACGGTCAATATTCCCCAAAAGATACTTATCCTTAGAATGTATGGTGGTCCGACTTCCTCCATCTAAGACCTCACAGGAAGCTGGTCTGGGGGAGGAATGCCCCAGTGGCTAGGTGTATTGCCATTATATTGACAACTGCCTACCCCAAATTCATTGTACCTGTTATGTAAGCACAGGAAGAGGCAGGTTCAAGACTATGGAACTACATGGCAGTGTGATGTTACTCACTCAACCATGTGTCTAATTTAAATATTAGAGATAAGCTAATTTCTCAAAAATTTGATTTGGGTGGTTCACCGAATTTTCCAAAAATATTTTATTCAATACGAATTTATTTGCAGTGAAACAGCTATTTTTGGGCTGCAGAGAGCCTTTATAGTGGTGTAGAACACTGTGCCTTGCAGTAACACGCATAGGGAGCCTGCTGTAGTAGTGAAACAATACTGTGAGTCAGTATAACATCCAGATGACAGGCATCGCTCTTAGAATCACTGCACACTTCATTCATTTGGGCAGTTATAGGGCCAAAACTGACCAAATAACTCAAGTGTGAACTCAGCCTTACAGGTCAATGTTAGTGGCAGGTATAAAGAACCCGTGCAGAGGCCCAAGATCCTGACTGTAGCGTGAAAGAGGTGCACTCCTTTTAAACCGTCGTCAGCTGATTCCACATAGATGTCTACAGAACCTGTTCTATTAAATGCTTATACAAGTAGAGCCCCCTGACAGAGTGGAGACGGTGTCAGCAGTAAGTTTGTGTTGATGTCACTGATTATTTTGCCCTTCCTCTGATCTGTCAGAACAATAAGTCCCCAAAAAACAGATCCTGTCTGTGGAGCATCCGCATTTATTCGGTCATCATTTGCTTAGTAATCCATCATTATTGCTAATGCCAAAAGAAACAGGGTGGATCCAAAACAGAGATGACACGTGAATGTAATATTTGCATGTCTTCTGTGTTTTTACCCACTCCTGCTTTTGGCTACCAAATCCTAAGCCAATTTTGATGGGACCATACAGGCCTTACAGCTGCTACACAGAGAGGATCCGTTGTGTGTCTAATTTTTCCTTTCTTCTGACAGATCAGAAGAAGGGTCAAATAAATGATGATGTCAACCAGGCCAAAAAGACAAAACAGTGGCCCAGTCATGAAGTGGGTAGGGTGGGAACAGCATGATAAGTCCACAGAGTGGCCCAATGACATAGTGTTAAGGTAGCAGCAGAGTGAGGAGACTGCAGAGTGGCCCAGTGACATAGTGGGGAGGTGGCAGCAGCATGAGGAGGCCACAGAGTGGCCCATTTACATAGTGTTGAGGTGTAAGCAGCATGAGGAGGCCACAGACTGGGAAGGTGACATAGTGTGGAGGTGACAACAGCAGCAGCATGAGGAGGCCACAGAGTGGAAAGGTGACATAGTGTGAAGGTGACAGCAGCAGCATGAGGATGGCACAGAGTGGCACAAAGAGAGTGTGGAAGTGGCAGTGGAATGATGAGACCACAGAGTGGCAAGGTGACATAGTGTGGAGGTGGCAGCAGCAGAATGAGGGATGCCACAGAGTGACCCAGTGACATAGTGTTGATTTAGCAACAGCATGAGGAGACCACAGAGTGGCAAGGTGACATAGTGTGGAGGTGGCAGCAGCAGCATGAGGAGACCTGAGTGGTGAGGTGGCAGCCAGTGGTGTACCTGAGAACGCTGAGAAGGCATTGTCATCACCTGGCCAAGTTGCTGGTGTGCCTGGGCCGGAACCACATTTACTCAATGAGCTGTAAAGGACATATATCGTTCTTGACCATAGTTACAGCTCCACATGTCAGCGCTGGCATGAACTGTATCAGACGCCAACAGGCTTAAGGACTGGCCAACCTCCTGCTCAACATACGTGTGCAGGGCTGGTACAACTTTTAGAGAAGTAATGGCTGGCAGGAATCTCCACCTTGGGTGGGCAAAAGCCACCAGTTTTCTGAAATGTTTACACTCCACAATATGGAAAGGGAGGGACTGTAGTAACAGCATCTTTGCCAGCTGCACGTTCAGCTTCTGCGCCTTTAGATTAGTGCACGCATACTGTTGTCTCTTTGAAATCGCCTCAGTGATCAATTGTTGGAAAAACATGTGACGAGGAGTAGTAGTAGTAGGAGGAGGAGCGGCATCAGAGGCAATAGATAGAAGGAAGGAAAAATGTGAAGATATAAACTACGGCTTACACTGGTACCAACAGAAACCAGGGAAATCTCCAAAACTTCTCATCAAAGCAGCAGATGAGCGATTCACAGGAGTCCCAGACCGGTTCACTGGATCTGGAAGAGGAACAGATTTCACTTTTACAATCAGAGGAGTTACAGAAGACGATGCAGGAGATTATTACTGTCAGCAGGGTTATAGCGGTCCTCTCACAGTGATACAGAGCCGTACAAAAACCTCCTTCCTCTTCCCCCATTATATCACTATAATAAATCTTCACAGAAGAAGAAGAAGAAAACTATCAGAGCGATGAGTGGTTTATAATTTCTCTTCTTATGTAAATTGCCTTTTCCTTTCATTACCAGTAAAGGACTTGTCTCATGAAAATCATGACATTTCACCTCAGTGTCCACAGCAGGAAATGTTGTATTACATGGGAGGCCATTGTAATGTCCCCCAGAGGGGCTGCTCATAGGTGGGGAGTGAAAAAAGATAGATATTAATATTTAACATCAATAATTGTTATTAACAGCAAAATCTGAGCTCACTGGTGTGAAAAGGGCGGAACATTACTAATTATCAGATGACAACGGTCAATATTCCCAAAAAGATACTTATCCTTAGAATGTATGGTGGTCCGACTTCCTCCATCTAAGACCTCACAGGAAGCTGGTCTGGGGGAGGAATGCCCCAGTGGCTAGGTGTATTGCCATTATATTAACAACTGCCTACCCAAAATTGATTGTACCTGTGATGTAAGCACAGGAATAGGCAGGTTCAAGACTATGGAACTACATGGCAGTGTGATGTTACTCACTCAACCATGTGTCTAATTTAAAAAAAAAAAATTTTTGCCGGTTCACCGAATTTTCCAAAAATATTTGATTCAATACAAATTTATTTGCTGCGAATCTTGGTAAAAAAGCTATTTCCGGGCTACAGAGAGCCTTTATAGGGGTGTAGAACACTGTGCCTTACAGTAACACGCATAGGGAGTCTCCTGTGGCAGTGAAATAATACTGTGAGTCAGGATGACATGCAGATGACAGGCGTATCTCTTAGAATAACTGGACACTTCACTTATTTGGGCAGTTACGGGGCCAAAAATGACCAAATAACTCAAGTGTGAACTCAGCCTTACAGGTCAATTTTAGTGGCAGGTATAAAGAACCGTGCAGAGGCCCAAGATCCTACTGTAGCATGAAAGAGCTCACTCCTTTTAAACCGTCGTCAGCTGATTCCACATAGATGTCTACAGAACCTGTTCTATTAAATGCTTATACAAGTAGAGCCCCCCTGACAGAGTGGAGACGGTGTCAGCAGTAAGTTTGTGTTGATGTCACTGATTATTTTGCCCTTCCTCTGATCTGTCAGAACAATAAGTCCCCAAAAAACAGATCCTGTCTGTGGAGCATCCGCATTTATTCGGTCATCATTTGCTTAGTAATCCATCATTATTGCTAATGCCAAAAGAAACAGGGGTGGATCCAAAACAGAGATGACACGTGAATGTAATATTTGCATGTCTTCTGTGTTTTTACCCACTCCTGCTTTTGGCTACCAAATCCTAAGCCAATTTTGATGGGACCATACAGGCCTTACAGCTGCTACACAGAGAGGATCCGTTGTGTGTCTAATTTTTCCTTTCTTCTGACAGATCAGAAGAAGGGTCAAATAAATGATGATGTCAACCAGGCCAAAAAGACAAAACAGTGGCCCAGTCATGAAGTGGGTAGGGTGGGAACAGCATGATAAGTCCACAGAGTGGCCCAATGACATAGTGTTAAGGTAGCAGCAGAGTGAGGAGACTGCAGAGTGGCCCAGTGACATAGTGGGGAGGTGGCAGCAGCATGAGGAGGCCACAGAGTGGCCCATTTACATAGTGTTGAGGTGTAAGCAGCATGAGGAGGCCACAGACTGGGAAGGTGACATAGTGTGGAGGTGACAACAGCAGCAGCATGAGGAGGCCACAGAGTGGAAAGGTGACATAGTGTGAAGGTGACAGCAGCAGCATGAGGATGGCACAGAGTGGCACAAAGAGAGTGTGGAAGTGGCAGTGGAATGATGAGACCACAGAGTGGCAAGGTGACATAGTGTGGAGGTGGCAGCAGCAGAATGAGGATGCCACAGAGTGACCCAGTGACATAGTGTTGATTTAGCAACAGCATGAGGAGACCACAGAGTGGCAAGGTGACATAGTGTGGAGGTGGCAGCAGCAGCATGAGGAGACCTGAGTGGTGAGGTGGCAGCCAGTGGTGTACCTGAGAACGCTGAGAAGGCATTGTCATCACCTGGCCAAGTTGCTGGTGTGCCTGGGCCGGAACCACATTTACTCAATGAGCTGTAAAGGACATATATCGTTCTTGACCATAGTTACAGCTCCACATGTCAGCGCTGGCATGAACTGTATCAGACGCCAACAGGCTTAAGGACTGGCCAACCTCCTGCTCAACATACGTGTGCAGGGCTGGTACAGCTTTTTTAGAGAAGTAATGACGGCTTGGGAATCTCCACCTTGGGTGGGCAAAAGCCACCAGTTTTCTGAAATGTTTACACTCCACAATATGGAAAGGGAGGGACTGTAGTAACAGCATCTTTGCCAGCTGCACGTTCAGCTTCTGCGCCTTTAGATTAGTGCACGCATACTGTTGTCTCTTTGAAATCGCCTCAGTGATCAATTGTTGGAAAAACATGTGACGAGGAGTAGTAGTAGTAGGAGGAGGAGCGGCATCAGGGGCAATAGATGAAGGAAGGGAAAGCCAGATTCCTTCTGCTGAGGTTGAGGACTCCTGAAACAATCAGTTGAGTGACAAAAGACGATGCAGAAGATTATTACTGTCAGCAGGGTCGGAAAGTGTAACACAGTGATTTAGAGTCATAGAAAAACCTCCTTCCTCCTTTTGTCTACTAAGACAATGAATGTGAATGTCACATTATATGGTGAAACAATATTTGACATAATAATCCATTTAAAGCAAATAGTTGGCACAACCGCTGATTGTCAGAACACCTGCATGCACTGCTGGAACTAGTAGTACTACAGCACCACACAATTTAGCAGTGTGCTCAGTGAATATTATGTCAATCATCAATTTCCATCACAGATAGGAGTATAAATCCACAGCGTTTAAAAGCGATGAAAAGTCGCTGTCTTTATTGATCCAATGCTCTTTGTCAGGTAAAGCTCTGGAGGTAACGCACATGCATGATGCGTCCAGAGACGTTTCTCGGTGGCTCATAGAATAATTACTTCTATTTTCATATTTCTGCTCCTCTATAATTTCAGTCACCTGCACCATGGACTTGTAGTCTCTCTCTAAATGTCTTGTAGGGCTAGATCAGCTGATTGTAATGAAACCTTTCACTTAAAGGGGTTGTCCAAGTTATATTTATTGATGACCTATCCTCAGGATAGGTCATCAATATCAGATCGGCGGGGGTCGACACCCGGCACCCCCGCCGATCAGCTGTTTGAAGAGAAGGCGAGCGCCGTGCCAGCGCTGCCTCCTCGTCATTGTTTACATGCTGGCCGTTGCATCTGCAGCGGTGAGCAGGTGTAATTACACCCAAGCCGTTCCATTCATTTCAATGGGACGGCTCGTTTCTATACAAGTGTATACTACAGAGCCGTCCCATTGAAATGAATAGAACGGCTTGGGTGTAATTACCTGCTCACCGCTGCAGATGCAACGTCAGCATGTAAATGACGAGGAGGCAGCTGGCACGGCGCGCTTCTCTCAAACAGCTGATCGACGGGGTGCCGGGTGTCGGACCGCCGATCTGATATTGATGACCTATCCTGAGGATAGGTCATCAATAAATATAATTTGGACAACCCACTAATGATCTTTTGCTTCATTTTGGAGAAAAGGTGCTTTTATTCGACATGCAAGTGAGCAGTTAAGTGCACCAATGGTGGACCCCTCACTGTACCCTGACTTCTCCTTCTTCCTCTTCCAGCCTATACTTCTTCATTGACAGGACCAGGTGAAAAGTCAATGCAAGAAACTGGACCCGTCATTCAGAAAGTAGACAGAGGGGCTGGCTAAGAAAACAGGAGGAGCAGGGGTGCACAAAGTGGATTGGTCCAGCCATGAGTGCACTTATTTGCTCATTTGCATATAGATTACAAGTACTTTTACTTCTGAATGAAGGAGTGAATTACAAAGTGAAAGTTAATGTAACTCAATAAGGTTATTGTTGAGACAACCTGCATGGCTTCTGGAATATGGGGATAGAGGAAGGATGAGCTTTGGTGTCTTTGAAGCCACTTAGGTCCTAACTAATAACATCACAAACAAAATGAACAAGAACTATTTCGCTGACAATTTATGAACCCTTTTTACACCTGGGAGTGACTGTACGTCTGAGGTACATGGTGGGCGCATGTAGTAGGCATACTAGCTGTGCCCTCTCTATACATGATGGGTGTTAGCTATATTACACAGAGATAACTCTGATCCCGGCCAGTTAACCTTTTAGATGCTATAGTCAATTGCATCCCTTCTGAGCAGGAGGGTCCCTCGCCCTCGGTCCTTTGATCGCCAACCTGCATGGCGTACACCTGCTGCTAGTTGGCTGCTATGGCAGCTGAGGACCTCTCACTCTGTGCTGCCGACAAAAGAAATGTACAGAAAACTCTGGATGCATTAAAGAAGCATCACAATAGGTTTCATGTAAGGAGGTTTTAAGGCAGATTTTCCTGCAGGTTTTCAGCCAAAGCCAGAACTGGATCCAGCAGTAGAATAGGAGTGGTAGTAACCCTGATGATGATGTGTCACGATTAGAGATGAGCGAACACCTGGATGTTCGGGTTCGAGAGGTTCGGCCGAACTTCCAGAAAAATGTCGGGTTCGTGATCCGAACTCAGCCGAACTTCATCCCGAACCCGAACCACATAGAAGTCAATGGGGACCCGAACTTTTGGGCACTAAAAAGCCTGTAAAAGACTCCCGGAAAGGGCTAGAGAGGCTGCAAAAGGCAGCACAATGTAGGTAAATCCCCTGCAAACAAACGTGGATAGGGAAATGAATTAAAATAAAATAAAATAAATAAAAATTAACCAATATCAATTGGAGAGAGGTCCCACAGCAAGGAATCATGCGTCATATCATCCACTACTGGAGAAGGCCACTCTCATTTATTTGGGACCAGCACCCAGACAGAGGATACAGGTCCCACAGCAAGGAATCATGTGTCATATCAACCACCACGGAGAAGGCCACTCATGTATTTTGGACCAGCACCCAGACAGAGGAGAGAGGTCCCACATCAAGGAATCATGCGTCATATCAACCACCACCTGAGAAGGCCACTCTCATTTATTTTGGACCAGCAAATGAAAAAATTAACCAATATCAATTGGAGAGAGGTCCCACAGCAAGGAATCATGTGTCATATCAACCACCACCGGAGAAGGCCACTCATGTATTTTGGACCAGCACCCAGACAGAGGAGAGAGGTCCCACATCAAGGAATCATGCGTCATATCAACCACCACCTGAGAAGGCCACTCTCATTTATTTTGGACCAGCACCCAGACAGAGGATACAGGTCCCACATCAAGGAATCATGCGTCATATCAACCACCACCGGAGAAGGCCACTCTCATTTAGTTCGGACCAGCACCCAGACAGAGGAGAGAGGTCCCACATCAAGGAATCATGCGTCATATCAACCACCACCGGAGAAGGCCACTCTCATTTATTTTGGACCAGCACCCAGACAGAGGATACAGGTACCACATCAAGGAATCATGCGTCATATCAACCACCACCGGAGAAGGCCACTCTCATTTAGTTCGGACCAGCACCCAGACAGAGGAGAGGTCCCACATCAAGGAATCATGCGTCATATCAACCCCCACCGGAGAAGGCCACTCTCATTTATTTTGGACCAGCACCCAGACAGAGAGAGAGGTCCACATCAAGGAATCATGCGTCATATCAACCACCACCTGAGAAGGCCACTCTCATGTATTTTGGACCAGCACCAGACAGAGGAGAGAGGTCCCACATCACGGAATCATGCGTTATATCAACCACCACCGGAGAAGGCCACTCTCATTTATTTTGGACCAGCACCCAGACAGAGGAGAGAGGTCCCACATCAAGGAATCATGCGTCATATCAACCACCAACGGAGAAGGCCACTCTCATTTATTTCGGACCAGCACCCAGACAGAGGAGAGAGGTCCCACAGCAAGGAATAAGGCGTCATATCAACCACCACCGGAGAAGGCCACTCTCATTTATTTTGGACCAGCACCCAGACAGAGGATACAGGTCCCACAGCAAGGAATCATGCGTCATATCAACCACCACCGGAGAAGGCCACTCTCATGTATTTTGGACCAGCACCCAGACAGAGGAGAGAGGTCCCACATCAAGGAATCATCGTCATATCAACCACCAATGGAGAAGGCCACTCTCATTTATTTTCGCTTAGCACCCAGACAGAGGATACAGGTCCCACAGCAAGGAATCATGCGTCATATCACCCACCACTAGAGAAGGCCACTCTCATTTATTTCGGACCAGCACCCAGACAGAGGATACAGGTCCCACAGCAAGGAATCATGCCTTATATCAACCACCAACGGAGAAGGCCACTCTCATTTATTTAGGACCAGCACCCAGACAGAGAGAGAGGTCCCACAGCAAGGAATCATGCCTCATATCAACCACCACCGGAGAAGGCCACTCTCATTTATTTGGGACCAGCACCCAGACAGAGGATACAGGTCCCACAGCAAGGAATCATGCGTCATATCAACCACCACCGGAGAAGACCACTCTCATTTATTTCGGACCAGCACCCAGACAGAGGAGAGAGGTCCCACAGCAAGGAATAAGGCGTCATATCAACCACCACCGGAGAAGGCCACTCTCATTTATTTTGGGCCAGCACCCAGACAGAGGAGAGAGGTCCCACAGCAAGGAATCATGCGTCATATCAACCACCACCGGAGAAGGCCACTCTCATTTATTTTGGACCAGCACCCAGACAGAGGATACAGGTCCCACAGCAAGGAATCATGCGTCATATCAACCACCAACGGAGAAGGCCACTCTCATTTAGTTCGGACCAGCACCCAGACAGAGGAGAGAGGTTTTCACAGCAGAGAATCAGGCATTTAGATCACCCACCACAGGAGTAGGCCACTATTTAATGGGACCCCGGCAACCATGTCAGATGGCACAAACATCAGCTTCACATCACCCACCACAAGAGAAGGCCACTTTGAGAGACTTTGACCCCTGCACCCAGACGGAGGAGAGAGGTTTTCACAGCAGAGAATCATGCATTTAGATCACCCACCACAGGAGTAGGCCACCATTTAATGGGACCCCGGCAACCATGTCAGATGGCACAAACATCAGCTTCACATCACCCAGCACAAGAGAAGGCCACTTTTAGAGACTTTGACCCCTGCAGCCACACGGAGGAGAGAGGTCCCACAGCAGAGATTCAGGCATTTATATCAGCCAGCACAGGAGAAGGCCGCTTTCAGTGACTTAGGCCTTAGCACCGACACAGAGGAGACAGGTCAGATAGCACAAGCATCAGTTTTACATCAACCACCACAGGAGAAGGGCACTTTTAGAGACCTTGACCCCTGCAGCCAGACGGAGGAGAGAGGTCCCACAGCAGAGAATCAGGCATTTCGATCACCCACCACAGGAGAAGGCCGCTTTCAGTGATTTTGGCCCCCTGCCCCACACCCACACAAAGGAGACATGTCAGACAGCACAAGTATAACATTCATATCACCCAGCACAGGAGAAGGACACTTTCATGTACTTTGGCCCCGGCACCCAGACAGAGGAAGGTTCATTCAACTCTGGGTTGCACCCCAAGATCCTACTTAATTTCAAAAATTGATTTTTCAATGAAGAAGTGGCCAGGAGTACAAGACAACATGGTTTAAGGCAGTTATTAAGGACTACTCTGCACAAGGGAGGGTCAGGTCTTGTGGGATCCATGCCTGGTTCATTTTTATAAACGCCAGCTTGTCCACGTTGGCTGCGGACAGGCGGCTGCGTTTGTCAGTAATGACGCCCCTGCCGTGCTGAATACACGTTCAGATAAAACGCTGGCCGCCGGGCAGGCCAGCACCTCCAAGGCATAACATGCTAATTCTGGCCACGTGGACAATTTGGAAACCCAGAAGTTGAATGGGGCCGAACCATCCGTCAGTACGTGGAGTTGTGTGCAGACGTACTGTTCAACCATGTTAGTGAAATGTTGCCTCCTGCTAACATGTTCCGTATCAGGTGGTGGGGCAGTTAGCTGTGGCGTGGAGACAAAACTTTTCCACATTTCTGCCATGCTAACCCTGCCCTCAGAGGAGCTGGCCGTGACACTGCTGCGTGGGCGACCTCTAGCTCCTCCTCTGCCTTGGCCTTGGCCTTCCACCTGTTCCCCTGTGACAGTTGGGAATGCTCTCAGGAGCGCGTCTACCAGTGTGCGCTTGTACTCGCGCATCTTCCTATCACGCTCCAGTGCAGGAAGTAAAGTGGGCACATTGTCTTTATACCGTGGATCCAGCAGGGTGGCCACCCAGTAGTCAGCACACGTTAAAATGTGGGCAACTCTGCTGTCGTTGCGCAGGCACTGCAGCATGTAATCGCTCATGTGTGCCAGGCTCCCCAGAGGTAAGGACAAGCTGTCCTCTGTGGGAGGCGCATCGTCATCATCCTCTGTATCCCCCAGCCACGCACCAGGGATGTGCCTGCGCTGTGCTGGGTGCCACCCCGCTGTGAACCTGCTTCATCCTCATCCTCCTCCACCTCCTCCTCCTCGTCCTCCAGTAGTGGTCCCTGGCCGGCCACATTTGTACCTGCCCTCTGCTGTTGCAAAAACCTCCCTCTGAGCCACTTCTAACAGACTGGCCTGAAAGTGCTAAAACGACCCGTCATCCTCCTCCTCCTCCTCCTGGCCCTGGCCCACCTCCTCTTTCATCATCGCCCTAAGCGTTTTCTCTAGGAGACATAGAATTGGTATTGTCACGCTGATAACAGTGGCATCGCCACTGGCCATGTTGGTGGCGTACTCGAAACAGCGCAACAGGGCACACAGGTCTCGCATGGAGGCCCAATCATTGGTGGTGAAGTGGTGCTGTTCCGCAGTGCGACTGACCCGTGCGTTCTGCAGCTGAAACTCCACTATGGCCTGCTGCTGCTCGCACAGTCTCTCCAGCATGTGCAAGGTGGAGTTCCACCGGGTGGGCACGTCGCATATTAGGCGGTGAGCGGGAAGGCCGAAGTTCCGCTGTAGCGCTGACAGGCGAGCAGCGGCAGGATGTGAACGCCGGAGGCGCGCACAGACGGCCCGCACTTTATGCAGCAGCTCTGACATGTCTGGGTAGTTGTGAATGAACTTTTGCACCACCAAATTCAGCACATGCGCCAGGCAAGGGATGTGCGTCAAACCGGCTAGTCCCAGAGCTGCCACGAGATTTCGCCCATTATCGCACACCACCAGGCCGGGCTTGAGGCCCACCGGCAGCAACCACTGGTCGGTCTGTTGTTCAATACCCCGCCACAACTCCTGCGCGGTGTGGCCTGTCCCCCAAATATATGAGTTTCAGAATGGCCTGCTGACGTTTACCCCGGGCTGTGCAGAAGTTGGTGGTGAAGGTGTGTGGCTGACTGGATGAGCTGGTGGAAGCAGAGGAGGAGGAGGAGGAAGCCGAGTAGGAGGAGGAGGCTACAGGAGGCAAAGAATGATGCCCTGTGATCCTTGGCGGCGGAACGACGTGCGCCAAGGAACTCTCCGCCTTGGGCCCAGCTGCCACTACATTTACCCAGTGTGCAGTTAGGGAGATATAGCGTCCCTGACCATGCTTACTGGTCCACGTATCTGTGGTTAGGTGGACCTTGCCACAAATGGCGTTGCGCAGTGCACACTTGATTTTATCGGACACTTGCATGTGCAGGGAAGGCACGGCTGTCTTGGAGAAGTAGTGGCGGCTGGGAACCACATACTGGGGGACAGCCATGGCCATCAGCTGTTTGAAGCTGTCTGTGTCCACTCAGCCGGAATGACAGCATTTCAAAGGCCAGTAGTTTAGAAATGCTGGCATTCAGGCCAAGGGCTCGAGGGTGACTAGGTGGGAATTTGCGCTTCCTCTCAAAGGTTTGAGAGATGGAGAGCTGAACGCTGCTGTGTGAAATAGTGGAGACGCTAGGTGACGGTGGCGGTGGTGGTGGTGGTGTCAGTGGTACATCCTCTGTTTGCTGCTCGGCAGGTGGCAACATTCCTCTCGATGCGGAAGCCGAGGCAGCAGCGGTAGAGGGAGCAGGGGAGCCTGAGCGGGTTCCTTGTTTTTAAGGTGTGTACTCCACTGCAGTTCATGCTTTGCATGTAGATGCCTGATCATGCAGGTGGTGCTCAGGTTAAGAACGTTAATGCCTCGCCTCAGGGTCTGATGGCACAGCGTGCAAACCACTCTGGTCTTGTCCTCATCACATTGTTTGAAGAAGTGCCATGCCAGGGAACTCCTTGAAAGATGCCTTTGGGGTGCTGGGTCCCTGTTGGCGCTGGCCAATAGCAGGCAAACTCTCTGGACGGCGGCTGTTCTGCTTTTGCCCCCTGCTCCCTCTTTGGCTTAGCTGTTGTCTCGGTCTCACCACTGCCTCTTCCTCTGAACTATTTAAGTCAGCGGCACGACCTTCAGTCCATGTGGGGTCTAAGACCTCATCGTCCTCTGCATCGTCTTCCACCCAGTCTTCCTCCCTGACCTCCTCCTGTTCAGTCTGCACACTGCAATAAGACGCGGCAGTGGGCACCTGTGTTTCGTCATCATCAGACACTCGGTCACTCTGTTGTGGTGGTATTCCCATGTCCTCATCATCTGGATACATAAGTGGTTGTGCGTCAGTGCATGGAATGTCTTCCACCGCTTGGGAAGGGCTAGGTGGACGCCCCTGGAAAACCGTGGGAGCAGAGTCTTCAAACAGAATAAGAGACTGCTGCATAACTTGAGGCTCAGCCAGTTTCCCTGATATGCATGGGGGTGATGTGACAGACTGATGGGCTTGGTTTTCAGGTGCCACCTGTGCGCTTTCCGCAGAAGACTGGGCAGAAGACAATGTGGTGAACGTGCTGGAAGCAGTGTCGGCCACCCAATAGACTAATGCCTGTACCTGCTCAGGCCTTACCATCCTCATAACGGCAATGGGCCCCACCAAATATAGCTGTAAATTCTGCCGGCTACTTGAGGGAGTTGGTTCACTACTTTGTGCGCCTGAGGCCGAACGGCCACGTCCTCTGGCAGCAACAGAGGCTCCACGGACACCACCTCGACCGCGTCCTCGTCCCTTAATAGAATGTTTCCTCATTGTTGCGATTCAACTCGCACCACAATAAAATATATTATTTTTTAGCCCCAAAATTCCCACACTGGAAGATATAATTCCTTTTTCCGGTATTAATTACAAGAACACTGCTGCAAATTGGACACCATAATTTTTAAAATGCTAGTTTTGGTACATAGATTCCCACACGGGAAATAAAATTCCTTTTTACAGGAGTAAAAACGTGAGGCCTAGTGTTTCTGGTCTAACAAACACCAGATTGAATAAATTGGCCTTTTTTTCAGCAAAATTACAACACTGGACAATAATGCCTTTTGGCAGTATTATTTACAAGAAAACTGCTGCAAAGTGGACATCAGATTTTTTAAAATAATAGTTTTGGTACATAGATTCCCACACGGGGAGATATAATTCCTTTTTACAGGAGTAAAAACGTGAGGCCTAGTGTTTTTGGTCTACCAAACACCAGATTGATTAAATTGGCCTTTTTTTCACCAAAATTACAACACTGGACAATAATGCCTTTTGGCGGTATTAATTACAAGAAAACTGCTGCAAAATTGAAATCAGAATTTTTTAAAATGCTAGTTTTGGTACATAGAGTCCCACACGGGAGATATAATTCCTTTTACAGGAGTAAAAGCGTGAGGCCTAGTGTTTCTGGTCTAACAAACACCAGATTGATTAAATTGGCCTTTTTTCAGCAAAATTACAACACTGGACAATAATGCCTTTTGGTGGTATTATTTACAAGAAAACTGCTGCAAAGTGGACATCAGATTTTTAAAATGCTAGTTTTGGTACTTAGATTCCCACACGGGAGATATAATTCCTTTTACAGGAGTAAAAACGTGAGGCCTAGTGTTTCTGGTCTAACAAACACCAGATTGATTAAATTGGCCTTTTTTTCAGCAAAATTACAACACTGGACAATAATGCCTTTTGGCGGTATTATTTACAAGAAAACTGCTGCAAATTGGACACCAGAATTTTTAAAATGCTAGTTTTGGTACTTAGATTCCCACACGGGGAGATATAATTCCTTTTTACAGGAGTAAAAACGTGAGTCCTAGTGTTTTTGGTCTACCAAACACCAGATTGATTAAATTGGCCTTTTTTTCACCAAAATTACAACACTGGACAATAATGCCTTTTGGTGGTATTAATTACAAGAAAACTGCTGCAAATTTGACATCAGAATTTTTTTAAATGCTAGTTTTGGTACATAGATTCCCACACGGGGAGATATAATTCCTTTTTACAGGAGTAAAAACGTGAGGCCTAGTGTTTCTGGTCTACCAAACACCAGATTGATTAAATTGGCCTTTTTGTCACCAAAATTACAACACTGGACAATAATGCCTTTTGGCGGTATTATTTACAAGAATACTGCTGCAAAGTAGGACATCTGAAGTTTTAAAATGCTAGTTTGGGTACATAGATTCCCACACGGGAGATATAATTCCTTTTACAGGAGTAAAAACGTGAGGCCTAGTGTTTCTGGTCTACCAAACACCAGATTGATTAAATTGGCCTTTTTTTCACCAAAATTACAACACTGGACAATAATGCCTTTTGGCGGTATTAATTACAAGAAAACTGCTGCAAATTGGACACCAGAATTTTTAAAATGCTAGTTTTGGTACATAGATTCCCACACGGGGAGATATAATTCCTTTTTACAGGAGTAAAAACGTGAGGCCTAGTGTTTCTGGTCTAACAAACACCAGATTGATTAAATTGGCCTTTTTTCAGCAAAATTACAACACTGGACAATAATGCCTTTTGGTGGTATTAATTACAAGAAAAACTGCTGCAAATTTGACATCAGAATTTTTAAAATGCTAGTTTTGGTACATAGATTCCCACACGGGAGATATAATTCCTTTTAACAGGAGTAAAAACGTGAGGCCTAGTGTTTCTGGTCTACCAAACACCAGATTGATTAAATTGGCCTTTTGTCACCAAAATTACAACACTGGACAATAATGCCTTTTGGCGGTATTATTTACAAGAATACTGCTGCAAATAGGACATCTGAAGTTTTAAAATGCTAGTTTGGGTACATAGATTCCCACACGGGGAGATATAATTCCTTTTACAGGAGTAAAACGTGAGGCCTAGTGTTTTTGGTCTACCAAACACCAGATTGATTAAATTGGCCTTTTTTTCACCAAAATTACAACACTGGACAATAATGCCTTTTAGGCGGTATTAATTACAAGAAAACTGCTGCAAATTTGACATCAGAATTTTTAAAATGCTAGTTTTGGTACATAGGTTCCCACACGGGGAGATATAATTCCTTTTACAGGAGTAAAAACGTGAGGCCTAGTGTTTCTGGTCTAACAAACACCAGATTGATTAAATTGGCCTTTTTTTCAGCAAAATTACAACACTGGACAATAATGCCTTTTGGTGGTATTATTTACAAGAAAACTGCTGCAAAGTGGACACCAGAATTTTTAATATGCTAGTTTTGGTACATAGAGTCCCACACGGGGAGATATAATTCCTTTTTACAGGAGTAAAAACGTGAGGCCTAGTGTTTTTGGTCTACCAAACACCAGATTGATTAAATTGGCCTTTTTTTCACCAAAATTACAACACTGGACAATAATGCCTTTTGGCGGTATTATTTACAAGAATACTGCTGCAAATTGGACATCTGAAGTTTTAAAATGCTAGTTTGGGTACATAGCTTCCCACACGGGGAGATATAATTCCTTTTTACAGGAGTAAAAACGTGAGGCCCAGTGTTTTTGGTCTACCAAACACCAGATTGATTAAATTGGCCTTTTTTTCACCAAAATTACAACACTGGACAATAATGCCTTTTGGCAGGATTATTTACAAGAAAACTGCTGCAAAGTGGACATCAGATTTTTTAAAATGCTAGTTTTGGTACATAGTTCCCACACGGGGAGATATAATTCCCTTTTACAGGAGTAAAAACGTGAGGCCTAGTGTTTCTGGTCTAACAAACACCAGATTAATTAAATTGGCCTTTTTTTCAGCAAAATTACAACACTGGACAATAATGCCTTTTGGCGGTATTATTTACAAGAAAACTGCTGCAAAGTGGACATCAGATTTTTTAAAATGATAGTTTTGGTAAATAGATTCCCACACGGTGAGATATAATTCCTTTTACAGGAGTAAAAACGTGAGGCCTAGTGTTTCTGGTCTAACAAACACCAGATTGATTAAATTGGCCTTTTTTTCACCAAAATTACAACACTGGACAATAATGCCTTTTGGCGGTATTAGTTACAAGAAAACTGCTGGTATTTCAGAACACCAGAATTTTTAAAATGCTAGTTTTGCTAGATAAATTTCCCACACTGGGAGAAATATTGCCTAAGCCTTTTTACAGTATTAATTACGACTGGAGTGCTTCTTCTGGTCTAACACCAGAATAATTTTATTATTACGGTGAAAGCTTTTTCTAATTTATATTTCTGGCACATAAAATTTTTTTTTTTTCTGGCTGACAGTATTGGACTTGGCTGGCTGTAGTGGCACTGGCTAGCCTAGCTGGAACAGCACATTCATGGGATTTGCTATCCAAGTGGGTTACTTTCAGTTTCACCACTGATATATTAAATATCTTTGCAGTTAGTATGGGTGACACAAGCACAGCCAAACCCCTGATGTAGTATATCTATGAAAAATCGAGTATTACATGAGATTAATGGACGTTGTGGCAGCTTTTGCTGTAGAACCACAAGTCCCAAAATGGCCGCCGCCTATCAGCCCAGTAACATGTGCCAGAAAACGGTCTGCCCAGCCAGAAAAAAAATAGACTTTGACTGAGCAGCTGAATCGCTGTTGTTCTGATTCACAGGTGTAGATTTTACACTTCTTTGGAGCTTTGGTTTAGACTCTGTGGCAGCTTGTGCTGGCGCACCACAAGTCTCAAAATGGCCACCGCCGGTCAGCCCAGTTACATGTGCCAGTAAAAATCGCTCTGGCCAGTCTCAACAAAATAGTGACTTTCAGTGAACAGCTCAGCTGAGTTGTTCTGATGCACAGGTGTAGAAAGGTAGATCATTCAATCACTTCTTTATCCCTGCCTATCTCGCCCTCACAGAAGCTGCATCCTCTCCCTACACTAGTCAGAGCAGTGTGACGTGCGGCGCTACGTGACTCCAGCTTAAATAGAGGCTGGGTCACATGCTGCACTTGGCCAATCACAGCCTTGCCAATAGTAGGCATGGCTGTGATGGGCTCTTAGGCAAGAAGTAAAACGCTAGCTGATTGGCTGCTGTGCAGCCCTTCAGAAAGCGGGAAGTAATCGACGAACACCGGACCCGAACCCGAACTTTTTGAAAATGTCCGGTTCGGGTCCGTGTCATGGACACACCAAAATTCGGTACGGACCCAAACGATTTTCGAACTGTTCGCTCAACACTAGTCACGATGTACTCCTCGAGCCATCACTCCCTGGGCTCAGTGCAGTGAAGTAAGGCCACCCTGTGTTCCCTTGGGCCCTCCCTGTAGCTAGGACTCCCAGCTTGATGGTAGTTTGGGGTGCCCTTAATGTTAAATGTCCTTGTGAATGCAAGGCAGGGCTGAAAATGAAGAAACGGCCAGCTTGTGGTGTTAGGAGAGTCAGTAAACAGGCCAGATTAAACTTAAAAATGCACTCTCTTTACTGTGTGCACAGATGTTTACAGCAATTACCCTCGGATTACTCATTCTTTTGCTATAGTATCTTGTACTAGGATCGCTGACAAGCAATCATAACCTGTCACATGTCTGCAATTCTCACAGCGGTGTGCGGTTCCTAAAATATCACTGTTTAAAATAGTACCTGATGTTTGTAGGGTGTCTGAAAACATCATCCCTCCACTGTAGCTGGGTCTGAAATGCTTGATGATGATCAACTTGCCGAATTAAACTTTGTAGCCTCTGTGTCCACTAACCTGGGGTGCATAGGATGTCTTAACTTGTTTCCCCTTTGCAGCAGCAAAGTCTACAATTCTCTACTCTAGTTACCTTGCTTAACACTTTCTCCAGCCATGAAAATTCTCTAAAATGTCTCTCTGTTTCTGATAGTAGTGGAGGATCTATTAGTTTATGGAGAACTGAATCTGAATGCAGGAGTAGAGGAGAACATGTTTGCACTGTGCCTCCTCACACTCTCGACTCCTAGCACAACTAGAATCTTCTCCTGGAACTAGGGAGAGGAGCTAGTCCACACACTAAGCTCCAGAGAGGACAGGGCCAGTTTTGTGAGTCCTGGCAACATCTAGCTCGTGTTGAAACGTTCTGAGCATACATTGTTACAGTGCATTACATGAAGTGCAGAACCTTACCCTATCACTACATTATCAAACAATTGCAGACACTCCTTTCCACTGGAGTACTGCACATTCTCTGGGTCCCCATGTACTACATATGTCCCTCATGAAGTGATACATGTTCTGTGCCCCCTCATATAATAAGACATGCTCTGTGCCCTCATGGTCTGTACTCCCATGCTCTATGTTCCCATATTTTATGCCCCTATGCTCTATGCTTCGAACCATGTTGTTCTCTGCCTCCAGGCTAAGTAACCCCTTGTTTTGGGTCTCCATGCTCTGTGCCCCCAAACTTCAGGGTGTGCTCCGAGGAGAAAAAGGGTTGTGTCCCTCCATGTGCAAGAGTGAGGAATACCACCAAAAACCACTACTACACCTATCAGGACCACAATTACCACTCCTATCCTCCTCTGAGCACTCTTCCATGCAGGTCGCTGCTTATATTCAGAATGTTATCGTGTCTTTTATCCTGAATAATGCTGAGATTTCATTTTAATATTTTCTTCTGTCTAAACTGCAGTGTATTTTATTATTCCAGTCAAGAGTCATAATAATAAGTAGTAACAGTGATGTCAGGGCTCGGGCGTATACACAGCACCCCCTTCTTATCAGGAGCAGTCGCCAGAGCCGACCAGGGAAAGGGTTAAAAACAAAAACACATTTCTTTATGTGGATTTCCTCATGGTTGAGCTCCAGTATATAGGTCATAATCTGCATAGATTTGTATATTCCAGTGTGACATCATCTCTCAGACTATTCCCTGGAGATTTCATCTGATATAAATAAGACATGAAGCCAATGATCTGCGTCTGTGATTGTCCAGCACCATGAAGATGGTTTCCCTGAGGTCTCTCCTCTGTGTGCTGTATCTTTACATACAAGGTAATGTCCAGTGAGGTTTATACTATGTGGACAGAGGAGGAGACATGGGACATCACTGCATACATGTAGTAAGAGGAGAAGACATGGGACATCACTGCATACATGTAGTAAGAGAAGACATGGGGCATCACTGTATACATGTAGTAAGAGAAGGAGCTCATGTCATTTCTGTCAATGATTGTCACCGTTATCTCTTCTCTTTCTTCTCCTAGTTTCCTGTGGAGAGATTGTACTGACACAGCCTCCAGATTATATATCCGTGTCCCCAGGAGACACAGTCACCATGTCATGTAAAGCCAGTGAAAGCGTCTATTACAGTGTAGATTCCAAAGATTATTTACAGTGGTACCAGCAGAAACCCGGGCAGCCTCCAAATCTTCTCATCTTATTTGCCAACACTCGACAATCCGGAGTCCCAGACCGGTTCACCGGATCCGGATCTAGAACAGATTTCACTCTGACAATCAGAGGAGTGACGGAAGACGATGCAGGACATTATTACTGTCAGCAGAGTTATAGCACTCCTCTCACACAGTGATACAGAGCCGTACAAAAACCTCCTTCCTCATCCCCATTATGTCTCTATAATAAAGCTTCATACACAGTAGAAGAAGAAGAAGAAAACTATCAGAGCGATCAGTGGTCTATAAATTTCTCTTCTTATGTAAATCATGTTTTCCTTTCGTTACCGGTGAAAGACTTGTCTCATGAAAGTCATGTCTGGTGAGACATTTCCACCTTCGTGTCCACAGCAGGAAATGTGGTATTACATGCACTGTCCCCCAGAGGGGCTGGCTAATAGTTAGGGAGCCTGAGTGGGGAAGGCTCTATAATTTCCATATGTCTAATAGATTGCACCCTCCACAAAGAGAGATAGTAACTACACTACTTAAAGAATATATATATATATATTTTTTTTTGGGGAGTGGACTGAGCACTTTGACCCCTAAACCTTTTACGGAATTTGGAAACACTTGACTGTGAAGGCATCGGGCTGCCGTCCAAGCCATTGGGTCCCCGTCACATCAGCCGGGGATTTGATGGGTTCTCCTCCCCACACATCACAGGTCCTGCGGTCAGCACTGACCGCGGCACATCTAGGGTTCATGCGCCAGTATTGGTGTTTTCCCCATGTGGGCGCATACAGCAAGGGTCAGTCACTGCCGGATGCCTGCAGCTGATCAGCTGCTGCACCTCCCGATCAACGCGCCATAGTACTACTGCGCTGGTATTTAAGCCACAGTAGCCAGCGCCGTACATGTATGGCGCTGGTACTGAACGGGTTAATCCCCAGCTTTTCTTTTGACCCACCAGTGCTCAGCACCAGGGGCAGAATATCATATCTAGATTATTCGGTATTTATTTTTACTTACTTGTATAGCGCTGACTTGTTACACAGCACTTTACAGACATCATCATCACTTTCTGTCCTTAGTGGGGCTCATAATCTACAAGTTCCCTATTAGTATGGCTTTGTAGTGTGGAAGGAAACTGGGGTACTTGGAGGAAACACCCACAAACATGGGGAGAACATACAAACTCCATGCAGATGTTGTTCTTGATCAGATTCAAGGCACCAATGCTAACCACTGAAGCAACCATGCTGCCCGTTTAGTGCCTTCATTTACATTGTAGTTTTATAATAGTGATGTATGATGTGCACTTACACTGGAAATCTGTATATTTTTTCAGATTTTGACTGTCCTTAAGCCAAGTACACAAGGAGCTGTAGTCACACAATGACCCACATTAACTATGATAAGTGCATCACTTTCTTGGCATAGTTTGAGCCAATATTCTAGTGCACCACATTTATGCATAGTTATTATTCACATGCACCACAGAGAATGACTTCTTCTGATATCTTCTACATCTCTTGCTTTTAAACTAAAAAGTGGACAATTGCCAACTTCTGTCTTCTTCCACAATTCTGGTGCACATAGTGCTGCAGAATAGAACAAGTTACAGTTGGTCCAAAGTTTTTAGTGGACAGAATTTTGGAGCATCGAGACGGATTTTCAAAGAATGTGGACACATTTTCATCCAAAGCTAAACCAACTAAAAGGTGGTATAGACTAGATAGTCTAAAAGATTATCATTCAGTATAGGGCACTGTGATAAATTTGCACCATTTTCAGACTGACTACATTATGTAATTTGTCTACACATTAGTCAGGATTAATAAATATGGACCAATATGTGCTCTATGTATTATTGTCATATACTGCACATGTAACATGCTGGATTTTAATCTTTATCTTAAACTTAAAGGGGTTCTCCAGGAATTAAGAAATTAAGAAAATGAAAATACTTAAATATTACTTTAGTATAAATATATTCCCAAATACATTTCATTAGCTATAATGGTTCAGTTTTCTAGGGAGCAATCATTATGAGAAATAAAATAGCCGCAGTCCTATTAGCACACATAGAACCTGTCCTAATCACACAGCAGAACAAGTTGCTTTACAACACTGAGGTAAAGAGCCGCCTCATCCTCCTCTCTGCTCTGCTTGACAGGGATTATGATCCTGAATACAGACGATAAGATCTTCAGCTGAATCTCTGTATGAATGGAGTTCATGAGGAGACATGATGTACAGGGAGGACGGGCAGGACAGACGGAGGTAATGTGCGGCTGTGGTAATGGAGACTGCATACAAGTGCTGCTGCTCATTATCTACACCCCCACTATCCTCTCTGTACTTCACGTCTCCTAATGAACTCCATTACCACAGAGATTCAGCTGAAGATCTTATCTGTATTCAGGCTCATAATCCCTGACAAGTAAGAGAGGAAGATGGCACAACTCTTTAACTTTTCCTTCTGTGTGATTAGGACAGGTTTATTAGGCGGCCATTTTATTTTTCCTAATGACTGCTCCCCTGACAAAACGATCCATTATAACTAATGAAAGGTATTTGGTAATATATTTATAATGAAGTAATATTTAAGTATTTTCATTTTCTTAATTCCCGGAGAACCACTTTAACTGTAAAAACCATGCTGCCAATAAGATTATAGGAGGCATGTAAAGGAATACATATGCACATAATGAGAACATAGTCCAGCCACTTGATAAATCACTACTCACACCGTTCATGGGGTATTGTGTGTGTATAACCCATGGACAGTTGTGGTGCTGTCTTTAGAAGAAAGCAGCCATGTCTTCTCATCCATTACATCCCCTTTATTTAGACATAAGGCTGGCTTTAGTTCCACTATAATCTCTTGACATATAACAGATTAGCTGAGACTCTGTGTCAGTGTGAGTTGTGTCATCTATTACATGACTGATCCCAGTGGTGACCACCTTATTATAAATGGGGTCTATTAAGGACCCATCGCTGTACCCAATATAGGTATGGCAAAAATAGTGCTGATGCAATGGGTAAGTCTGTCTATAGGTTATAACCAGAAATCAGAATAAGACAGATAATTTGATGAATCTACAGCATTACTCACCTTTATATTATATGTCTATATAGTCTGTATAAAGCTGTGAAGTGATGGATCTATGATGAGAGGATAGTTATGTATCTTCTGTCTAACCAGTGAAATTCTACACATAACTATTTTTTCTGAACTTCAGGCAGAACTTGGTTCCCAAAACAGCACCAAATAAACTGCTTCTACCTCATCACGCTGACACCACAGAATTTCTTTGTCCCCAGTATTTCCCTCAACTGTTTCTGGGGACTTCTGTCACCTTCCCTGTCTTTCTCTCTCTCTCTCTCTCTCTCTCTCTCTCTATATATATATATATATATATATATATTTATGGTCAGGGTTAGGAATGATGACCGGGAGCGTTGATCCCTAACCTGATCATGGTGGCTGAAGTGTGCCGGGAGCCACGGACGCGGTACACCAAAGAAAAGAGGGCATACCTGTTGGGAAGATTGAAAGTGGGAAGACTAAAAATGGGAGGGAGGGAGGGGCGCGGGAATCGGGCGTCTGACGTGGGGGGCCCGTGCAGCCTATATACTGCATGCCCCTCCCACAAATGCAGGCTGCAAGCAGCCTTAACTATTTATGGTCAGGGCTAGGGATGATGACCGGGAGCGTTGATCCCTAACCTGATCATGGTGGCTGAAGTGTGCCGGGAGCCACGGACGCGGTACACCAAAGAAAAGTGGGCAAAAACAGCGGTTAGGAAAAGTTTATTTAACATATCACAAAACCAGAGAACAAAATGCTTGCGAAATCTCAACATGCGGATCCGGTACATAACGTGCGTAGCAGGACGAACGCCAACGACCCATGAATTGGATGACATGAGCCGGGTCCTGGTGGCGTGAGGCAGCCGAAGCTGCTCCAATGCGAAACGAATGTCCGGAAATTAGTTTGGGATCGTGACCCAATCCCTGAACGAGGGTACGGATATAAGATATGAAGCGTGAAGTGGTAAGGGCCCTGCCGGCGTGAGGCAGCAGCGGACTGTCGGGGGAAGCTGCCTGGAGATGAGAAAGCAGCTGATGTAGAACCTTAACCGGGCACCAGGCGTTGCCTGTAGGATAGTACTTAACCTCGGTGGGCGGACCCGTCTGATTGGTTTTGGTGGATGGTAGTGAGAGAGTGAAATGACCTCCGCCCCAGAACAGATGTTGCTTTAACGGATAACCCAGGTGATTGGAGCGGGTGGTGACCTCTCCAGGCCTGAGAAAGCCGTAAAAGCTGAGGTACATAGCTGCTTTCAATACAATGCTAATGGAGGGCCCAAAAGGACAAGTGTCTAAGGCAGAGGAAAGATCTCTAAACAAACTGCCAGATACCGGTTTCCTACGGCTCCTGGACCCCCCGCCTGCTTTCTGGAGACCCCGAAGGGTTGCTTTAATGGCCTGGACTGAAAAAATGGAACCACGTTGCGGATCGGACAACATAAGATGATGCTGAATGCCCGCCAAGTAGAGCTTGATGGTATTGTATGATAATGACAGCCGATTTAGGCAATAAGCTATGAAAGCCATAAGGTGAAACACCTCGCTGAGCTGGCCCCTCGGGTACAACCTGGCGAAATTCTCAAAGGCCCTAATCCCGACTTGATAGTTTCTGGCCATGTTCGGTGAAAGAGATTTTGCGACCAGAGTCTTGGCCTCATGAAGAAGGGCATCTATTCCAGGAGGAGGGCATGGAATGGTGGAACCGGTGTGCCTGATCGATCTGCTTCGGGTACCTCCTGAAAGAATACCGAAAAATTAAGCCGGGAAAGAGCATCAGCAGCTTTGTTTTGTTCGCCAGCTATATGGATGCTACGCATGTGGAAGTTATGCACTAAGGAAAGCCAGACTAACCTGCGTAACAAGGCCATGATCTTAGGGGACCCTGCCCTGCCTTTGTTAAGAATGTCCACCAGGACCTGACTATCCGTAACGAACGTCACGGAAGAATTGGCCCATTGCTGACCCCAGACCAATGCCGCTGCCACGATGGGATAGAGTTCTAGGAGAGGGAGGAACTGAGAGCTGATGAATCTGCAGCCAATTCTGGGGCCATCCGGCAGCCAGCCAGTGCGACCAAAAATAGCCGCAAACCCCAGAGAACCTGCTGCATCTGAAAAAATGATGGGCGAGGAAGAGTCCCATTGCGGCACGAACAAAGAAATGCCGTTCCATGCGGAAAGAAATGATTCCCACATGGCGAAGTCTGCGATGGCCTGGCTGTCAAGATGAATGACAGAATCCTGCTCAGGAGTGGAAGGAAGTAGTTTCAGTAATCTAGATATGAAGGTTCTTCCCTGAGGCATAATTCTGGTTGCAAAGTTCAGCATCCCCAGCAAGGACTGCAGGTCGGATTTGGGGAGGTAGCGAGACCGAACCGCCTGAGAAATGGCAGAGCGGATCTTAACCAGTTTCTCGCTGGGGAGACTAGCCTCCATTTTAGTGGAATCCAGGACTATGCCCAGGAAGGTGACCCTGGTGGCCGGGCCCTCAGTCTTGGAACTTGCTACCGGGACCTGAAGACGAGAAAATATATCTAAGAGCTTGCCCGGAATAGAAGGAATCTGTCCAGGCTTCTCGATGAGCAGAAAATCGTCTAAGTAATGCAGGACCATGGATAATCTGCCGTGATGTACCAGGATCCAGTGTAACGCCTTGGCAAATTGCTCAAAGAGCCAAGGGTTACTCTTGGACCCGAAGGTGAGCCGGTTGGCGAAGTAGAATTTGTTTGCCCATTTGATGCCGTAGTATTGCCAAAGTTGCGGGCGGATGGGCAGCAACTTGAAGGCATCGGCGATGTCCACCTTCGCCAACCAGGCTCCCTGCCAGCTTGGAGGACGAACTGAATTGCCTCTTCTACTGAAGAGTACTGCATGGAATACTCTTCTGATGGGATGAGTGAATTTAAACTGGGTGTAGCGGACATATGAGGCGCGGACAAATCATAGATTAGGCGTTTTTTATTGGAAGATATCTTAGAGACCAAACCGATGGGATTGATCCGCCAGGAACGGAAAGGAATCTCAGAAAAAGGCACAATTATAAAACCTTTGTCTACCTCTGCCTGGATGAGGGTATCCACTGCCTCGGGATCACTGGAAGCAGAAAGCAAGTTAGGGCCTTCCCAGCAAGCCTGCGGGAGGGAAATGAGACCCGTATGGAACCCTTCACGAAAGTCATCCAGTAGAAAGGTGACAAAAGCCTGGTCAGGATGGTCCTCCAGGAAGTCAGCCAAAAGCCCCACGTTGATGTCAGCTAGTCAGGGGTCCCTGGCCGACTTCCTAGGACAAGATGAACGTGGATGAGCATGGAAGCAGAGGGAGCAGACGTGAAGGGCGCGGCAAGCGTTAAAAGCGCAGCCCTTCGCGTTAAAGTTGTTACACACCTGGCTACTACCCAGGTATACAATGGCCTACCTAATTTGTCTAGGGAGGCGGAAGATCTGGTAGAGCCAGACGGGCCTGGAGCGGGCGTGGACTGAGAGGACTGCGGAGGGTTAGGACACCACTCGGTTCCATGTCCAGGTCAGCCCAATTCGTCACAAACTGGAACTGGCTCAGAGCGGCGGCGGCCTTGGCCGAAAATGACCGGTGATAATCATAAAAGGCCGAGCCACCGTATTTGTGAGCCAGATCGATGACTCGGTATAAATACATATCTAGCTCCTCCCTGCGAGTTGGTTGAGCAGAACACACCACGTCCCTGTAAATGCTGAAAGCCAGGACGAATCCGAAGTTGATCATTTCCGATTGAGCCGTGCATCCTTCGCCTTCAGCACGACAGACACCTCCCCGCAGTTGATAACGCGGTTTTCTGAGATATCCTGGGAGGCAATCAAGATGGCGGCAAGGTTCACGTCCTTGCCTGCCATGATATCTTTTTAATGTGTTCTGGTATAAAGTGCGAAGGAGCAACCTGAGGCGTGGCTGGAGGCCTACCTGCAATGTCCCGGGAAGTGACAGGGGAAGCTGCCGCACCCGGGATTGCGGGGAAGTCACTGACCTGACTTCCAGAGCCGACACCCTAGACTGCATGTCCGAGAATGAGTTAGTCAGGCCACTAATGGAGCTCTGAATCTGAGCCAGAACTTGATGAACCGAGCTAATGTCCAATTGATCGGCTGGCGTGCTTGGGGCGGTCATCAGTAAGCGGTATAGTTCCGCCTTGCGTGCAGAAGCCGGGTGCCGGATCCCCCGACAATTAAGCTCGGCGATCAGCCTGGACACGGTCCAATTTCTTAATGACGAATTACTGTTACGGCCTGAAACTGAAGAACCTGGGAGGGACACGTTGTCGTCCATGTCCGAGGCGCGAGATATAGTTGACCTAAAAGAAATAATTCATCACCACCTGGTAAAGAAGAAACGAGAATGGAGACAAGCGAAAACTGCGTACCTGAAGATTCCGTCGGGTACCGTACTGAGCGTCCGGGAGCTAAAGTGAACTGATAAAATGACCCTACGTGAGAAACCTGACCAATCGCCATGACCCAAACACCCTGTTGAGAAAAACTTACCTGTAGCCCCTTGGAGTAAGCCTAATAGGACAAAAGGGTAGACACGAGGAGCAGGTCAGTCTAGGAGTGGAATAAATGAACAAGAGAGGTAATGATAAGAATACTGTCCCCCTTTTTTTTTTTTTTTTTTTTTTAACAATAGGAAAAGATGGAACTGGTGTGTAACCTAAATAAGAAATAAGAACCAACGACCGATGTGGAGAACCAGGAGGAACCTGGAAGATTCAGTGAAACGAACAACCCTGGGCGATCCAGGAGACACGGAAACAACCCTGGGCGATCTAGGAGACACGGAAACAACCTTGGGCGATCCAGGAGACACGGAAACAACCCTGGGCGATCCAGGAGACACGGAAACAACCCTGGGCGATCCAGGAGACACGGAAACAACGAGCAAACACGGGGAACGTGGCCAAGGTGGGAACCAGAATCAGGAGCCTGTTGTGGACTGGAAAAATGAGGACGTGGAAAGTGGAGACACAGATGACCAAGAGACACGGACAGCCTGGGCGAACCAGGAGACACGGACAGCCTGGGCGAACCAGGAGACATGGTGAAGCAAAGACATGGACAACCTGGGCGGACCAGGAGACACGGCGAAGCAGGAGACACGCACGGCCTGGGCGAACCAGGAGACACGGACGGCCTGGGTGAACAGGAGACACGGCGAACCAGGAGACACGGACAGCCTGGACGAACCAGGAGACACGGACAGCCTGGGCGAACCAGGAGACACGGACAACCTGGGCGAACCAGGAGACACAGACAGCCTGGGCGAACCAGGAGACAAGGACAGCCTGGGCGAACCAGGAGACACGTACAGCCTGGGCGAACCGGG
Organism: Bufotes viridis; assembly: GCA_033119425.1. Taxonomy (NCBI): domain Eukaryota; kingdom Metazoa; phylum Chordata; class Amphibia; order Anura; family Bufonidae; genus Bufotes; species Bufotes viridis. The sequence continues at coordinate 608,277,467 of CM065589.1, forward strand.
AGACACGTACAGCCTGGGCGAACCAGGAGACAAGGACAGCCTGGGCGAACCAGGAGACACGGACAGCCTGGGCGAACCGGGAGACACGGACAGCCTGGGCGAACCAAGAGACACGGACAGCCTGAGACGGAACCTCAAGTACCATATAGAATAAGTATGAGACCCAAGAGCGGAACGAATGAACCACAGCTGAGGAGCAGATGCTGCGAAACCGTGCCAGATAGAAGAAGTGAAGGGACCGTGCACTTAGGGATAACAGAAAGCCAAACCAAAGAAGCAGTGTCACATAGCATGACCGTGGAAGAAGACTTGACATGACTGATGTAAAAGTTTGACTTTTTTTTTTTTTTTTGAAGAGCCTACAAGGGGAGACACAAGCAGATACAAACTGGTCAGATACCCAGGATAAGCAGTTTCATAAGAACTAGGAGCAGGACCAGGGGTGTCTATGAGGTATATAATACTGCTGATGGATGAAGTAGATGGGGAAATAATGGGAATGTAGAGTAGAAGACAGAAGTGTGGTTATCTAATATTGGAATGATACAGTGGAGGAGAGGCGCGGGACCTATTACAGCAAGGAGTGAAGCAAGACAATTCCAAAGAAACCAGCAGGGGGCAGCAGAGTACAGCTGAATTATGCTAACAGCCTAATGGAGAGCCGAAGGAGGAACGCCAGGTCTGCCGAGCGCTGACGTGGGGGGGCCCGTGCAGCGTATATACTGCATGCCCCTCCCACAAATGCAGGCTGCACCTTAACTATATATATATATATATATATATATATATATATATATATTACATTCTACACATTGTCTCATCTTATACTTTGTATCTGATACTCCAGAAACATCAATATAGTTTCTGGCAGTTATCTGCTGGCTGTTATCTTCATTTCTATTCAGGGTGAGAGATTTGGATCATGTGATGTCTCGTGTGGTGCCCCAAATATAAAAGAGTTAATGGGGTGAGGATGCAGAATGTAAATGAAAATATTCAGTGCCATATTTTTGGAAAAATACAATGTGCATCGTACAAACTGTGATAGTGAAGACACAATCAGGAGTTGTGTTACATTGTGACGGCTATTTTTTTCAGCAGCTCTATAAGATGGGAGACAGAGCCCACTGTACAAAGTGATATATGACCCCTTAAAAACTGGTGCAACTGCTCCAACGCTCTTCTGCTTTCTCCTAGCAAACAGCTGAGAAGTGGTAGATGACAGCCGATGCGTCAACAGATGGCGCTTATGCTCTGTAGAAGAGAGGGATTGTGCATGGGTTTTTAATGGAAATGCATCATCAGAAAATGACATTGTTTAAATCATGTTTTTATGTTTTTAGAGATTGGTATTTTAAATTTTCCATCTCAATATCTATATTTAAACAAAATCATCATAAAATCCTGCAGTTGCAGTTTAAGCCTAATAATTAGTGCCAGTTCATGGTCTGTACAGATCACTTTACTGCAGTTACCTGCTTATCTATACACAGATGTGATATCATTACAGGCAGGATTAGAATGACAGATAAGACAAGATACAGCATTCACAATAGGTAATTGTCAAATCTTATCCATTCTTTCCTTGTACAATGACCTCTGCACAGGTCACAGAAGATGCCTAGAAAACTCCCATAGACGTCAATGAGGTCCCCTCCTGAATACTGTGCCTATAGACAGGGGTGAGATTCACATTTTTAACAACAGGTTCCCTAGTCAAAGGCAGACAAGCGGTGTCACGACACATGTTTACATATACATCTACCATATATATGCAACACACATACACATAAATACACCATATACATGGTACACATATATAAGTATACCTGAACATTACACACACCGCCCAACTTTTAAAATACCTAAGGAGCTACACTATCTGTGGCGTGCGATCAGGGATGGTTGGGAGTAGTGTTGCTCACGAATATTCGAATTGTGAATTTTAATTGCGAATATCGGCATTCGGAATTCGCAAATATTTAGAATATCGCAAAATATATTCGTGATCGTGGATATTCATTTTTATACCAGTTGATGCGAATTTTTATGCAAATTTTTTAATGCGAATTTTCGCAATGAAGAAAATAATGACTGGAGATCACGAATTCTCGAATATATGGCGAATATTCGCCCAAATATTCGCAAAATATCGCAAATTTGAATATTGCCCCTGACGCTCATCACTAGTTGGGAGGTATGCATACATACAAAGACTATATAGACACTGTATACAATATACACCCATATATGATACACAATATATAAATTACACATAGGCTACACTTACAGTAGATTTACCTACTCCATATACATTTTATACACATTGGCATACACATTAAATCCAGTGCTATCCATAATACAGCACCCCATACCTCTTACATCCAGTGACTTCTTCTTCAGGTTCAGGAGAGCATTCCTTGCTATGTAAGACTGTATGAAGTGCTTGGACAGTCTCCTGGACTTTGCCAGGATCTTGCTCAAGCAAGTGTACTTATTTAGAAAGTGCTGTACCACTAGGTTGATGATGTACACCATGCAGGGAGCATGCGTTATTTCACCCAGTTTCAGAGTGGCCAGGATGTTGCGCCCATTGTCGCTGACCATCGTACCCAGTTGGAGTCAGCGGGGTGACAGCCAGCAGGATGTTTGATGCTTGATGTACTTGAGCAACTGCTCGCCAGCGTGGCTACTCTCTCCCAGGCCAATCACCTTCAACATGACATGGCAACACTTGACTAGACACATGTGATAGGAAGGAGGGGCAGTGCGAGCAACCCTGCTGCTGTTGGAGACGGGAATGTGTTCATGGAGGAGGGCGAACACAAGCCAGGCCTACACAATTGTGGAGATGTCAAAAGTACCTGGCCTCATTACCGGGTGCTGCCTCACCACTGCCAGAAAAAAACATTGATCCAGTGGGCTGTGAAATACCGTGCCTGCCCGTAAGAGCAGCACCAGATGTCCACCATGGTGTGAACTTTGCAGCACAGCGAGAATTGAAGGGAGCAGCCCACATTGTCAGCCACGTGAGAGACTGAGCACATGCCATTCCTAAAGGCAGCAGACTTCGACCATATGGTACGGCAGCAACTGCACCACAAGCAACTTGGCCAGGTGGGAATTAAACGTGTGCACCATCTGATTGCTGGGCACGTAGGGTTGTTGCCTGGCCACACATTCTATTATTGATGAGTGACAATGGAGCTGAGGAGGAGACTGAGTGGGAGAAGTAAAAAGCATGATGGCAATGTGAAAGGCACTGTACTGCCTGTGGAAGAAGATTGGTTGCCACAAGAGGGACCAGGAGAAAGAGGAAACTCCTGCTGCGGTGGCTGGCTGCCACATATGTTTGCCCACGGGATGGGGTAATGCCACGTCATGTGATTCAGTAGAGCTGTGGTGCCTACGTTTGTGTTGCCTGCCCATTTTCTCTTGCACAGCTTACCAAGGCAATGCTTTTGTCTTCTAGGAACATAGAGAAAAAATGCCAGACAGGAGATACTCACACAGCAGAGATAGAGGCAGCCGAGCTCGATTTAGCTCTGGCATGTTTTAGCCGAACCCAACCACAATTTCATCAGCATCGTCAGATCCTGAAGCAGACATGGCCCTGGCTGTTCTTTGGAATGTACGAGGCCTATGCTGTCTGTCACCATCACTCCTCCTCTTCCCCAATGTTGCCTCTTCAACAGCACTCCTGTTAAGCACACAATTGTCATCAAGCTCCTCATCCTCCCTTTTGCTTCTATCAGACTGTGGGATATATCATGGTGGGTTCTTTGCCCCCCTCCCCCTGCTCTTCCCGACTGCCACTGTTGCTGCCCCCAACCCCAATGCTGCAGCTACAGGCCACTACTACCACCACCAACATAGCTATGCCTGGGGTCTGCAGCCTCTTCCTCCACCTCTTCCTCAGGGCAGTACAAACACTGGCTACTCCCACACAAGTCAACAGGGACACTGTCTTGACTATCTGCCATAGGGCGTGGTGGGGTTTTCTTGCCACTTCTTAGGAAAAAGGAAGGTGCCGTTCCTAGGAAGGGGCAGTGAAGACTGAGAGGACTCTACTGAAAGCCTTTTTGGGGCTGCAAGGAGGAGAAGCAGGAGGAATGCTGTGACCTCTGGCTCCATGGCATGGTGTTGAACTCTGCCTCCATGTCATCCTGCTGCGATTGAGAGGAGGAGTGAAACAATCCAAAATCTCATATTCTTTCTGATCAACTATAATGTTGCGACTTCCTACTACTACTACTTCTGGCCAGATAGATGGTGCTGCTACTAACCATATTCTGGCTCTGGGCCTTTCATTTGGAACCCTTCCATAGCCCGGACATTTTCAGATAATGTTGTGGACTAACCTGTGTATTAGTGTACTAATATATATATATATATATATATATATATATATACCACTTTGAATATGCCACTATATATAGCTTTGAATATATCAACAACCCCCCCAAAAAAAAAATGTATATTGTTTGAAGACTGAAGTAAGAGGAAATGGATTTAGCCTCCCAGATAATGTAGGTTTGTGCGCTACCCTGTCTATTGGTGTAGTAATCACATAAAGGGGCTAGTTTGAATAAAATCGGCAAACCTCAATTAAAAAAAGTGGATTTAGGCATAAATTCGTTATCACTCACAGATTATTTTGTGTGTTGGCCTGTGTATTGGTGTACTGATCACCTATATGCTTTAATTAAATTGAACAAGTCCCAAAAATTTCGACCGTGTGGAGAAATACATGAACATAAATGGATGATTCAAGGGTCAGGCCTGACGCTCAATTTCATGTTAACAATACAATGTAGATTGCTCCACTACCATGTGTTTCGCTGTTGTAAAAAAGTATATATGCTGGTTTAATTAAATTGAACAATCCCCTAAAAAATTAAATTCCAACTGAATGGATATAGATTAGACAGAAAAGGATGATTGAGGCCTGATGCTCAAATTCACATTAACACTCACAGATAAATTGTTGCCCTCGGCTGTGTATAGTTGTAGTAATCAAGTGTATTTGCTGGTTTAAAAAATTTGAATAGTAGCCAAAAAATTACATTCTAACAATATGGAAATGGAAATCACGAAAATGGACGGTTGAGGCTTGATGCTCATATTCATGTTAACACTTACAGGTAAGTTGCTGTAAGCCCTGGCCATGTAACATAGTAACATAGTAACATACTGTAGTACATAAGGCCGAAAAAAGACATCTGTTCATCCAGTTCGGCCTGTCATCCTGCTAGTTGATCCAGAGGAAAGAAGTACTCCCTGGATCAACGAACCATTTCTAGTAGCTATAGCCTGTAATATTATTACACTCCAGGAATACATCCAGTCCCCTCTTAAATTCCTTTATTGTACTCACCATCACCACCTCTTCAGGCAGAGAGTTCCATAGTCTTACTGCTCTTACCTTAAAGAATCCTCTTCTATGTTTGTGTACAAACCTTCTTTCCTCCAGACGCAGAGGATGTCCCCTCGTCACAGTGACAGTCCTGGGGATAAATAGATGATGGGAGAGATCTCTGTACTGACCCCTGATATATTTATACATAGTTATTAGATCTCCCCTCAGTCGTCTTTTTCTAAAGTAAATAACCCTAATTTTGATAACCTTTCAGAGTACTGTAGTTGCCCCATTCCAGTTATTACTTTAGTTGCCCTCCTCTGAACCCTCTCCAGCTCTGCTATGTCTGCCTTGTTCACAGGAGCCCAGAACTGTACACAGTGCTCCATGTGTGGTCTGACTAGCGATTTGTAAAGTGGTAGGACTATGTTCTCATCACGGGCGTCTATGCCCCCTTTGATGCAGCCTATTACCTTTTGGCCTTGGCGGCAGCTGCCTGACACTGGTTTTTGCAGCTTAGTTTGATGTTTATTAAAATTCCTAGATCCTTTTCCATGTCAGTGTTACCGAGTGTTTTACCATTTAGTATGTACGGGTGACTTGCATTATTTCTTCCCATGTGCATAACTTTACATTTTTCAGTGTTAAACCTCATCTGCCACTTCTCTGCCCAAGCCTCCAATCTATCCAGATCCCTCTGTAGCAGTATATTGTCCTCTTCAGTGTTAATTACACAGTTTAGTGTCATCTGCAAAAATTGATATTTTACTATGCAAGCCTTCTACAAGATCATTAATAAATATATTGAAGAGAATAGGGCCCAATACTGACCCCTGAGGTACCCCACTATTGACAGTTGCTCAATCTGAGTGTGTACCGTTAATAACCACCCTCTGTTTTCTGTCACTCAGCCAGTTACTTACCCACATACAGACATTTTCTCCCAGTCCGAGCATCCTCATTTTATATACTAACCTTTTATGTGGTAGAGTGTCAAATGCTTTGGAGAAGTCCAGATATACGACATCCATTGATTCGCTGCTGTCAAGTCTAGAACTTACCTCCTCATAGAAACTGATTAAATTTGTTTGGCATGACCAATCCCTCACGAAGCCATGCTGATATGGCGTTATTTGCTTATTTCTGTTGAGATCCTTTAAGATAGCATCTCTCAGAAAACCTTCAAACAGTTTCCCCACAACAGATGTTAAACTTACCAGCCTATAGTTTCCGGGCTCTGTTTTTGGATCCTTTTTGAAAATTGTAGTTAGATAGAGAATGATAGGACATCATTTACCTCTAATACTTTCTCATCTTAGTTATTCATCTCACATATTGGGCCACTGTCACTAGTGTCAGGCAGCTGCTGCCAAGGCCAACAAGATAATGGGTTGCATCAAAAGGGGCATAGACGCCCGTGATGAGAACATAGTCCTACCACTTTACAAATCACAGGTCAAACCACACATGGAGGACTGTGTACAGTTCTGGGCTCCTGTGAACAAGGCAGACATAGCAGAGCTGGAGAGGGTTCAGAGATGGGCAACTAAAGTAATAACTGGAATGGCAGGACTGCAGTACCCAGAAAGATTATCAAAATTAGGGTTATTCACTTTAGAAAAAAAGATGACTGAGGGGAGATCTAATAACTATGTATAAATATATCAGGGGTCAGTACAGAGATCTCTCCCATCATCTATTTATCCCCAGGACTGTGACTGTGACGAGGGGACATCCTCTGCGTCTGGAGGAAAGAAGGTTTGTACACAAACATAGAAGAGGATTCTTCACGGTAAGAGCAGTGAGACTATAGAACTCTCTGCCTGAGGAGGTGGTGATGGTGAGTACAATAAAGGAATTCAAGAGGGGCCTGGATGTATTTCTGGAGCGTAATAATATTACAGGCTACAGCTACTAGATAGGAGTCGTTGATCCAGGGAGTTGTTCTAATTGCCGCATTGGAGTCGGGAAGGAATTTTTTCCCTAAAGTGGGGAAAATTGGCTTCTACCTTTTTTTTTTGCCTTCCTCTGGATAACAGGCTGAACTGTTTTCGGCCTTATAAACTATGTTAATATGTTACATGTAGCAGGTAGATATGTTAGGGTTATCTTCTATCATAAGCTGGAGGTCAGGTGAAGGTGCCATTTCCTTCTCTATCTGCTCCTTGTGGATGAGATCTTTCTTTTCTCCACAGAGGCTTCTTTATTATGTAACTCTGTTCCTCAACAGCAAGATGCTGTAAGGTAAGTTGACATGTAACTTTGTTCTCCATTCTGTCACATATATGTGTGCATCTTCTTTTCTTTTGAGGTGTTGGTCCTGCAGAAAAACTAGGTGTCGTGCTGCAAATGACTGAGGAATTCCCTGTGAGCTTGCAATGTCTGAGCGCCAGTCCCATGTTCTATGTACTGCTGCTATATACATTAGACAATCATTGACAGGTCAGTGCTCATACAATCTGTCCGGTAGGTGGACAGTAGAGTTCTCCATGTGGGGATGTCGTACAGTGAACAATGTTGGGGTTGTCTGTTTCCTCATTGTAGGTTTACACAAGTATTTGTATCTGTATACGACCTGAAAAAACTGGGCATATACTCTACAGATGCAGCACGTGGCACCCTACACCAGCTCCATAGCAAACACCGGCAGGCAAGATGTCTCTTACCACATCTGTACTCTGCTGTACACGAGTACAAATCTTTCCATGAAAGGAATTATTTTTAATCCGTAAAATCTCAAAACATTATATTGACCACTTGGAGAAGATGAGGAGGAAGCAAGCAGGAGACCGTCTGCTGGATGCACACCTACCGTTTAACCTACTGTAGAGTGAGCGCAGGCATTCAGTGTCTAGCCATAGGGAGTCATGACTAGATGAAAGGGGCTAAAAAATGAATGGCTCCACATACAGTACGCAAAAAAAAGGAAACGGAACAGATACGGAAAGAAAATATGTTTGTGTGCATGAGCCCTTAGAGAAGGCAACTTTATAATTAGTTGTACATTATATTTTGGAGGATCACTTTTTTTCTATATTTCTGCAGCTAAATAAGCTTTATGTAAATGACACTGTAATTTGTGCCCCCCCCCCCCCCCGAACAGCACTAAATAATAATAAATATTTTTCTCTCATGAAACAAGTAAAAGCCACATTAATAAAATAATAAAAAGTTAGGTTTCCCGTACACATGAATTTGTTTTTGGGATTCATTGCACCTAAAAAAGCTATAATTAGTGCATGCATTATTTTTGGCACCTGTGGTTTTTACTGTGTTTTTTCTGCCATTTTTCCAGGCATTTTCTTAAGCACGGTGGGGGTCATTTATCAAGTGACTTGTGACTATTTTGGTTGTGAAAATAGTCGCTAGTCCCCTTTCTGATTGACCATTCAACAATATTAAGTCGCAGGGCCAGTGTCGAAAAGCATTCGACAGTTGGGCGGGACAAGAATGGAGCGGGGAAGGGGGGTGTTGGGGGCCATGCCCCAGTAAAAATGTACTAATAAGTACTCCCGGCACAGAGTGGGGGCTGTCATAGTTTTTCCACCTGGTGCATGGACTGTCTCAGATTAGCCAAATTTATGACAAAGCATATGCCTCAGCATAAATTATGCTAATCCTCTGCAAGCGCATGGGGAAACAAGGACTGGCATCAGGGGCGTACATATAAATCATTGGGCCCCATAGCAAGAATTTAAATTGGCCCCCCTTCCTAGTAACTCCCACTATGTGCCCTGACTCCTCTCACTACCCCCCTACCTTCTCCCCTGCCCCACCTCAATGGCAGTACTTACGCCGGAACCCAGAAGACCCATTATAGTGAATCCAGCGGTGTTCAGCGTAGTGTTTTGACAAGAATCTGGGGCATTACATGATGTAATACCACCCAACTTTCCTGCTGTCCAGCATGGCACATGCGCAGAGACATGAGAAAAATTTTAGGAAGTGAGTGCCCCTTTCCCTCGTTCTCTGACAGCTGGGAGACACTGACATTACTTGCTATCCTACATGGCACATGTGCAGAGACATGAGTCTCTGGGAAAGCTGAGTGAGACCCCCCCACCCCCGCCTTTCCATGTTCTTATTATCTGCATTATGACTTGCAGGATAGCAGTAAGAGTAAGATAATAAATTCCTTATTAACTAATAAATAACGACAAACACTTTATTATGGAATAAAAATGGCCGCAATGCTTTATTAAGGGTAAACCAATAGAATAAATTAATAAATAATTAAAACCATTAAATTCATTAATCAATAGCCACTGTAAACTCCAATAATGACCCAAATCCACTAGCTAGTGACACAGCCCTCTAAAAAGCAAAGCGACCTAAGCAATAAAAGGGAAGGGAGGGGCGGGGCGACGGTCCGGTCTTCTTGACACTGGCCCAGAAACGCAGCTGAACCCGCAACTTAAGGCCCAGAGCTTTCCCGCCGCAGGTACAACCACCAACCAGAAGCTCTGAAATCTCCCTCAGCAACAGAGGCCACCAATCAGATGTCACCTTGCTGTCAGTCAGGCTCACCGGTAAACCGGAAAAAACAGCTGATCCTGAAGTAAAATCATTTCTGAGTAAAATTCTGTAAAGAAAGAGCGGAAAAAGAAAGGGAGGGGGAGAGAACACCACCCAACAAAATATATATACAAAAATTTGTGTCATTGCTCCCATGTGTCCCCCAAGCTAAACGCTCTGGGGGGCCTGTACATGAGAATAGTCCTAGAAAGCTGAGTAACACAACTCCCACCTACCCTCATATCTTCTCATGCCTCTGCACTTGTGCCATGCAGGACATCAGGAAAGCTGGGTCACATTACATAATGTAGTGACAACCAGCTTTCCTCCTGTTCTGAACGACATATGTGCAGAGGAATAGTCTGGGAAAGCTGAGTGACCCCCCCCTCCACACACACCTCTGCACCGTCCTCACCTACAAGCTGTCACTTACTTCAATACTGGCGGGGTTGCGTATCTAGAGGAATCAGGCCTTAAGAGCTCAGAAGACAAGAATCTTCTGGGGACACATGGTCAGTGGTCAGATTCAGCTTGTTTTTTGTGCCTATGGAGATGGGAGGTGGAGCCAGCAGATGGGAGGCGGAGCTAGATGGCAGGAGGTAATTAAGAAGATAGATGGGAGCAATTAGGGGGCGGGGACTCTCCTCTACTACGGGCCCCCCTTCCTCATGGGCCCCATAGCAGCTGCGTGGTCTGCCTATATGGTAGGTATGCCACTGACTGGCATGAACAAACCGGTCTTTGTAAATGTGCCACAGTGTGTCTTACCGCTTTTGTTCTTGGAGTTTTTCCCCCATAGAGAAGGTGATATGAAAACAAACAAAAAAAAAATGACAAAAGCTAAAGCATGCTGCATTTTTGAAAAGAAGCAAAAAAGACTAAAAAAAGCCACCTAATGAACAAAAGGACGAGGAGCAAAAAAACATTTGTGTCTCCTGTGCTTCATATAGCGTTATACCCATACTCATACTGGAGGGGGCGTTTTTTTTTTTACCACAAAAGAAACAAAAAAACAAGCAAAAGTACATGAGCAGAAAAATCACAGAAAATGCGAAAGTGAAACAAAATTGCACTAAAGAACTGTGACCCCAGCCTTATGGCTGCTGAAAGAGGGAGGCAAAAACAAAGAAAAAGGTTTCTGGGCAGTAAGGCCTTTTTAGGGCTGGTCATTAAAGGGTTAATAATAATCACCTCCTCGCTTTGGTTACTGTGCAGAATCTGTAATCCTGCCTAAAATGTGGACGGGGGAAACTTAGACCTCTTGCACACGACCATATGCACTCCGAGACATACAGTCCATGAGCAGGTCCTATGTACTGGAGCGGCATTGATCCTGCAGACGGGAACGCACTGCATCATAGATTACAATAATGCTGTGCACATCGGGCCTCCCGTGGTACTACTGTCCCGCACTCATGATGCTGTGCACGTCGGGCCTCCCGCGGTACTATTGTCCCGCACTCACAATGCTGTGCACGTCGGGCCTCCCGCGGTACTATTGTTCCCCACTCATGATGCTGTGCACGCGGGCCTCCAGCGGTACCATTGGCCCGCACTCACGGCACTGGCCTCCGGGCACTATTGTCCCGACTCAAGATGCCGTGCACGTCAGCCTCCCGCGGTGCTCATTGTCCCGCCTCACGGACTGCTCCGCAGTACTATTGGCCCGCACTCATGATGCTGTGCACGTCAGGCCTCCCGCGGTACTATTGTCCCGCACTCATGATGCTGTGCACGTCGGGCCTCCCGCGGTACTATTGTCCCGCACTCACAATGCTGTGCACGTCGGGCCTCCCGCGGTACTATTGTCCCGCACTCACGATGCTGTGCACGTCGGGCCTCCCGCGGTACTATTGGCCCGCACTCATGATGCTGTGCACGTCAGGCCTCCCGCGGTACTATTGTCCCGCACTCATGATGCTGTGCACGTCGGGCCTCCCGCGGTACTATTGTCCCGCACTCACAATGCTGTGCACGTCGGGCCTCTCGCGGTACTATTGTCCCGCACTCATGATGCTGTGCACGTCGGGCCTCCCGCGGTACTATTGTCCCGCACTCATGATGCTGTGCACGTCGGGCCTCCCGCGGTACTATTGTCCCACACTCATGATGCTGTACACGTCGGGCCGCCCGCGATCCTCCAAAATATAATGTACAACTATTATTTGTCTCTACTGGGAGGAATTCATAAAGAAACATGACCTTCTCCATAATGGTGAGATATCTACTTCCACACAATGTCTCATTAATATGGACATACATAAAAAGTAGGGGGTCTAATAGATAACAAAATATTTTTTGTGATATAACATCCTTCGTGATATAACATCTATTTTGTGATATAACATCCTTCGTGATATAACATATTTGTAGAGACTACTCCTTTGTTGAATATATAGAAGGAGACATTGCGCAAATAATATATAAAAAACGCATATGAGTGCAAAAAGATGCACGAGAAACGCAAAGAAACCGCAAGGATTAAAGTTTATTAAACCAATCCAGTTCTGTTCTTGGCTTCCACTGGAAGGAGTATATAAAGACACATGGAAGGAATGGGGGTTAGAGCCACTGGGGAAGGGGAAAGCAGTCCCCAAAACGCATCTGGCATTCAGAGTATCTACCCCTCACTGCAATCTCTCTATGTTTGATGATCAAGATTGACAAATTTATGGATTAATCCAGAGAACCGGAGCGCTCCGAGAAAAGTATCTAGTGGCCTTTTTTCATTCAATATCCAATACAGCAGCTTGCGATCTCACCTCGCGAGACTTGCCCTGGACCCAGTGACAAGCCGGAGCAAACGAGTGTGCCGAAGAGCAGCCGCGGAGACGCGCACATCAGGAGGGGGATTACAACATTTGGTATGTAACAAACCTTTGCTCAACCCGAAAACTAATACGGGTAAGACTATCATAGACTAGATACTAACTGAGACTTTGTACCATCGTAAAACAAAGCCTTGCTTCCACTGTTAAGACGTGGAGATTTTAGGGCAAACATTTTTAAAAAACGTTGTTCAGCTTCTTAACAGGAGACATACCAAAGGTCTAGACCAGAATCAAAGGGGACTGGTTTTCATCAATACCCCTCAATTCTTTATTTTATATCATCTCTATTAACCTTTGTGAGGATGTTACATGACATGAATATTGCCTAGAACGCCACTTGTTCTGTGAAATATATATTAACCCTCGATGAGATGTATATTCACTAATACTTGATACACCCTATGAGGGAATAAGGAGAACTATATTGGGATGATTTATGGGACCATAATCATTTCCATACAAGATACGGCGATAACGATATACTGAGATCTCCCATTTATTGGCCCAAGAGGTGCCATATCTAGGTTATCAACAACTTATCTGAATATAAGTCACCAACCAGAAAATATATTTATATCTATGAATGTATACGTTAAGAAGGATTATATGATACAACCTGTGAGACAGAACGTTCTGAGGTCTTCAGGGATAGAACACTAGGGCTCTATACTACTATTTGGAACCACATAGTTGGTCCCTAATCATCCTTCTTAGAGCATTGGTACTTGAATTTATTGCATTCTTTTAGTTTTTAGGGGTATTTTATGCCATTACTTTTTATATAATAAACAATACGAATTTTCTATGTGATATACACACGTCTGAGTGCCAGTCTTACTTCAAAAAGGTTACATATGTTAAACGTTATTGAAAGTGCAGGAACCCAGTACAGTTTAAGTTTTTCTTCTGCCGAAATAAAATGACTGAGCAGCAGATGGAGCTCACGGACCGCGAAAATCACTTTCTTCCTTTTTATTATTTCATCATAATCTTTACTGTGAGACTGTCACATAATTGGTGTTATTTCTACAATTAATGGCTCATTCTCACCAACACACTGGCTCGGTGCCTGCATTGCGGACCGTGTGACTTGAATGGGTCCATAATCCGCAACATATGATCGAAGATACGGCTTCATTTGCGGAGGCATGTATCAGAAGTCCCCTGTTTACATTCTGTGTCTTCACAACGCAAAAAGATAGAACATGTTCCATCTTTGGTTGTATGTAGCGTATCACGGACCCATTCAAGTCAAAGGGCCGGCATCAACAAATGGAGTTCACACGGCCAGTGCCCGTGCATTGCGGATCGCAATTTACAGTCCACATCATGGACACGGGGCCTATACGCTCATAGACATCTATATTCTAAGCTAGTTGGGAAAGTTACTACGTTCTTGTCTGTTGTTGCTGAGTTGGTTTTGGTCGTCTTGCTCGGGTATAATTCAGAGCAGAACATTTTATACAGAAAGTGGGGGCTCTCCTACTAAGACTAAAAAGTTTTATTTTTATTTATTTTATTTTTCCCCTATAAAGACCCTTAACCGCTCCCTGAGGCAGAGATTTTCAGATTTTTTCCATTCACATATGATATAAGGGCTTGTTTTTTTGCAGGACCAATTATACTTTCTAATGGCACCAATTAATATGGCATACAATGTAGTGGGAAGCTGAAAAAATTCCAAATTGTTTTTTTTTTTTTACTGCGTTCCCTATGCAGTAAAACTGACCTGTTTCCTTCACTCTGAAGATCAGAACGATTACAGCGATACCACATTTTTAAAAATGTAAACCTTAAAAATATTTTTTCCCTTTGCATTGTTATATTCTGACCCCTGTAACTTTACACTTACGTCTATGGAGCTGTGTGAGGGCTCATTTTTTGTAGGGCAATCTCAAGTTTTTATAGACACCATTTTTGTTGTATGTGACTTTCTGATTACTTTTCAATCTAATTTTTGGGGAAGTGAAGCAACACAAAATGGTAAATTGACCTTTTTTTTGTTGTTGATACACTATTCACCGTATGGGATAAATATTTTTTTATTTGTTTTCAAAATGTGGAAAGAGGAATTAAATTTTTTATATATTTATATTTTATCAATATTTTTTAAACATATTTATTTATCCTTTTTTTTTTTTTACACTTAAGTCCTTTCAGGAGATTTTAACATGCTATTGTATGATCGCTTTTCCCTTAGACCGCAATGATTTACCATGTATGGGAGAATCAATATGTTCCTATATGTCACAGGCAGGGCTGGATAGGAACTTGGCTATGACAGGCCTCGGAGCCTTCAGAATACTCTAGGCAGCCATAGCAAATGAACTGCTCCTGTGATCTTAGTCCATGGAAATGCAGCGCTTGTGGAAAAAGACAGCTCAGATGCTGGGGCTCACAATTGACCATGGCAGGGGCGTACATGAAAATCATTGGGCCCCATAGCAAGAATATGATTGGGCCCCCTTGCCCTGGCCCCTCTCACCACCTATCCCTAGTCCCTTCCACTACTTGCCTGGCTATTCTTGCCCCTTTTCACCAACAAAGAAAACATAAAGTACCATTCTATCTTGTCAACCACCACCCAGCCATTCATGCACTGCACACAAATTTGGATCGACAAACTCCATGGACTGCTACAAATGTAATGTTCCCCTATAAACTGTGCCTGCAATCCTATCAGCCAGCCCTGAACTGCACTGCGGCTGCAGTCTTATGAGCCACAAATAGTACCCCCTATGTTACATATACATCCGCTACATAGGTTCCGGCAAAAACAAAGGGCAAAAAAATTCTGCATGCAACGGTATTTCAGTCTGCAAAGTAACTGTACTCACACCGAATCCTGACAAACGCCATTATTGTAAATGGGATCTGGCGGGTGCTCAGCATACACCGGATCCGTCATTTCCGGTATTCTGCTCGTATGCTGGAACAGAATACCAAAATCTGATTGAAAGATTGAGTAATCTCGTGTTCCCGGACTTCTTACTTTCACTTTGTAATACGTGCAGCCGCCATTTTAGGAAAAGCTGATTCATTATTATAAAGAGCAAGGAAATTCGTTTTGTTGCAAATTAACGTTTTCCTAAACTTTGGACCGAATTCAGCTTCAAATGCTTTGCTTAACATTAGTTGATAGGTTCCCTTTAACCAAATTAGAGGTAAGTTAAGGTGGAAACATGTTCACCTCTGGGGTTTCTCTTTTGCATAAACAAACTCCAATAAAATCCTTGTAGACCTCTCGTGGTATACGGAAAATGTCTGTGTTCTTAGTGATCTGTGTCTGAGACTCTGGAACCATAAAGATGGTATATCTGCTTTAGGTCTCTTGCACATGGCCATTGTGGGTCTGTTCCATGCATTAGAGACCGCATTTTGTGGTCCCCAATATACAGGCAATGTCCGTGAGGCGGCCGGGACGGATCGAGACCCATTCAACTTGAATGGGTCTTTGATCCATCCGCACCGCAAAAAAATAGAACACGGACAGAAACACCACAGAAGCACTCCGTAGCAATTCCGTGGGGTTCCGATCCATGCATCTGTTCCGCATCTCTGTGATTGCGGACCCATTCAAGTGAATGGGTCCACATCTGTGATGCGTAGTGCACATGAGCCGGTGCCCATGTATTGCAGACCTGCCGTATGCGGGCCACAATATGGCCACGGGCACACAACGTTCCTTATCTTACCCGTGTCTTGTATCTTTACATTCAAGCCAAAGCTCTGATTCAGCCTCAGACAATATTTTACACATTAAGCCTTTAATTGTGATCAGCATCTATTATGAAGATGATAGAAATCTCATCATGTTTTGAAACAATCAAAGTATCTGAAGTGGACTTCGATCCGATTTTCAGGAAAAATGTGATATGTCACAAATTTGAAATTCCTCGTGCCTCGAGGTATAGAATCAATTTCCTAAAATGGTGGCTGAAAAAAATTATACTTACCTCATCCACTTGCTCACAGAGAGACTGCCCTTTCCTGTTTTGATTGAAGAAAACCCACCAAAAGACCTGCTGTGAGTGTGATGATGTCACCAGGGCCGGCTCCAGGTTCATATGGGCCCTTCAGGGATAAAGTCTCAGTGGCCCCCTTACACAGTAATAACTCTCTGAGTACAGATTATACACTAGATATCTCCTGCAACACAGTCGTGGCTATCTGAGTACAGAAAATGTAGTAGTGTAACCTGCAGTCCTATGTAAAACCACAGATGATACTAGTGCTAATAATGTGGTAGTGTTACCTGCAGTCCTATGTAAAACCACAGCTAACTCTAGTGTAGATCATGTGGTAGTGTTACCTATCTCCTTAGTGTGCCTCCCTGTGCCTCTCCCACAGGCTCCATGCTGGCGGCGCTGCCTCCTCTTCCATCTTCTTGCCCCGCACAGAACTTCCTGATGCAGCTGCTTCAAGGCATAGGAACACTGTGGGCATGGTGATGGGGACAGATACATATACAGGGACACAGACACAGGGACAGACACACACAGACACAGGGACAGACACACATAGGGAGAGAGATACACATACAGGGAGAGAGAGACACACACGGAGAGAGAGAGACACACACACAGGGAGAGAGATACACATACAGGGAGAGAGAGACACACACAGGAGAGAGAGACACACAGGAGAGAGAGACACACACTCACACAGGGAGAGAGAGACACAAAACACACAGGAGAGAGAGACACACACAGAGACACACACACAGGGAGAGAGAGACACACACACACAAGGAGAGAGAGACACAACACACACAGGGAGAGACACACACACAGAGAGACACACACACACACAGGGAGACACACACACACGAGAGAGACACACACACGGAGAGACACACAGGGACAGAGACACACACACACAGGGACAGAGACACACACACGGGGACAGACACACATACACGGGGACAGACACATACATAAAAACAGACACCTATGCGATCATCAACCAACATCTATCTAATGTGTGGTCACCTTAAGGGGGCAATAAAAGGGAATTCCACCTTTAGTTATGCTCCAACCTTTTGTTGCCTTCTAATAAGACTCCCGCTGATTCCCAGTACTGAGGGGACATGGACTGGGGTTAAAAAGGAATTATCAACAATGTACCAGAAGGTAGTCTAAACTGTAACCCATTAGTCACTGGCTAGACTGTGGTATGGAGTCTAAGTAATGCCTTAGGCCTCATGAACACGGTTGTTGTGCATCCATTCCGTGCATTGGGGACTGCAATTTGTGGTCCCCAATGCACTGGCAACGTCACAGTGCGGCGGCCGGCACAGATCAAGACCCATTCAACTTGACGGCCGAGTGCATGGGGCCTTAAACACAGAAAGGGGCACATACACAGGGACAGACAGACACACGGTAGGACACAGCTGTAGGAGTGAGCGGGCACAGTGGGCTCCCCAGGAGCATGGGGCCTGGCACCTGCCCGGGTTTTCCGGGTGCTTGCGCCGGCCCTAGACATCACCATGTGCACCGCGGCTTGAACACTGTTTCCATTCATTGCGCTAACTCCATACAATGGAAAGCAATTTGTGACTAAGTAATTCATAACAAATTGAATTTCCCGTCGAGTTGCCCTCCTCGGAACCCTCTCCAGCTCTGCTATGTCTGTCTTGTTCACAGGAGACTAGAACTGTACACAGTACTCCATGTGTGGTCTGACTAGTGTTTTGTAAAGTGGCAGGACTATGTTCTCATCACAGGCATCTATGCCCCTTTTGATGCAAACCCACAATCCTATTGGCCTTAGCAGCAGCTGCCTGACACTGGTTTCTACAGCTTAGTTTGCTGTTCACTAAAATTCCTAGGTCCTTTTCCATGTCAGTGTTGCCCAGTGTTTTACTATTTAGTATGTACGGGTGACTTGCATTATTCCTTCTTATGTGCATAACCTTCCATTTGTCAGTGTTAAATCTCATTTACTTTACACTGCAGGCCTGTCTACCTTGGCCATGGTCTAGCAGCACTACCAGCCTGCCCTGTTCATTACTTCATCAACTCTTCTTGTAAAGACTGAGATATGAATGATATACATAATAGGAGTTATCTCTACTACACAACGGTGACTGTCACATCATAACCACAGAATTTACATGTCCCCAGTATTTCGCTCCACCGTCTCTGGGGTCTCCTGTCACCTCCCCTGTCTCTCTCTCTCTATATATATTTCGTTCTACACATTGTCTCATCTTATACTTTGTATCTGACACTCCAGGAACATCAAGATGGTTTCTGGCAGTTATCTGCTGGCTGTTATCTTCATTTCTATTCAGGGTGAGAGATTTGGATCCTTCCATGATTGTGTGTAGAGAAATTTATCCAGTGGGATCCATCATCAGATCAGGATTTCTAGGAATAGATCCAGACATTTATCACTAATGAATCTGTCTCTTCTAATCCTCAGGATCCTGTGGAGAGATTGTGATGACCCAGACTCCGGATTATACCTCTGTGTCCCCAGGAGATACAGTCACCATCTCATGTAAGGCCAGTGAAGATATAAACTACGGCTTACACTGGTACCAACAGAAACCGGGAAATCTCCAAAACTTCTCATCAAAGCAGCAGATGAGCGATTCACAGGAGTCCCAGACCGGTTCACTGGATCTGGAAGAGGAACAGATTTCACTCTGACAATCAGAGGAGTGACAGAAGACGATGCTGGAGATTATCACTGTCAGCAGAGTTGGAGCTATCCTCTCACACAGTGATACAGAGTCGTACAAAACCTCCTTCCTCATCCCCCATTATATCTCTATAATAAAATATAATATACAGTAAAAGAAGAAGAAGAAAACTATCAGAGCGATCATTGGTTTATAATTTCGCTTCTTATGTAAATTGCCTTTTCCTTTTGTTACCAGTGAAGGACCTCGTCTCATGAAAATCATGAAATTTCACCTCAGTGTCCACAGCAGGAAATGTTGTATTACATGGGAGGCCATTGTAATGTCCCCAGAGGGGCTGCTCATAGGCGGGGAGTGAAAAGGACAGATATTGCTTATTAATATCAATAATTGTTATCAACAGCAAAATCTGAGCTCACTGGTGTGAAAAGTGCAGAATATTACCAATTTTTAGATGACAACGGTCAATATTCCCAAAAAGATACTTATCCTAAGAATGTATGGTGGTCCGGCTTCCTCCATCTAGGACGGCACACAGTGGCGTACACACAATCCATGGGGCCCCGGTGCGAAACCGAATCATGGGCCGTAATCCGTCAGTATTGCTAAAAGCCAAAAATCAGGAGTGGATCCAAAACAGAGATGACAAGTGAATGGAATATTTGCATGTCTTCTGTGTTTTGTACCCACTCCTGTTTTTGGCTACCAAATTATAAGCCAAATCTGATGAAACCATACAGGCCTTACAACTGCTACACAGACAGGATCCATTGTGCTTCTCATTTTTCCTTCCTTCTGACAGATCAGAAAAAGGGTCAAATAAATGGTGATGTCAACCAGGCCAAAAAGGCAAACTAGTGGCCCAGCCATGGAATGGGGAGGATGGTAGAACAGCTTGAGAAGTCCACAGAGTGACCCAATGACATAGTGTTGAGGAGCAGCAGCATAAGGAGACCACAGAGTGGCCTAGTGACATAGTGGGGAGATGGCAGCAGCATGAGGAGACCACAGAGTGGCCCATTTACATAGTGTTGAGGTGGCAGCAGCATGAGGAAGCCACAGAGTGGCCCAGTGACATAGTGTTGAGTTAGCAGCAGCATGAGGAGGCCACAGACTGGCAAGGTGACATGGTGTGGAGGTAACAGCAGTAGCATGAGTAGGCCACAAAGTGGCAAGGTGACATAGTGTGGAGGTGGCAGCAGCAGCATGAGGAGGCCACAGAGTGGCACAATGAGAGAGTGTGGAGGTGGCAGCTGCATGAGAGACCACAGAGTGGCACAATGAGTGTGGAAGTGGCAGCACCACAGAATGGCAATGTGACATAGTGTGGAGGTGGCAGCAGAATGAGGAGGCCACAGAGTGACCCAGTGACATAGTGTTGATTTATCAGCAGCATGAGAAGACCACAGAGTGGGAAGGTGACATAGTGTGGAGGTGGCAGCAGCAGCATGATGAGGCCACAGAGTGGCATGGTGACAAAGTGTTGAGTTAGCAGCAGCATGAGGAGGCCACAGAGTGGCAAGGTGACATAGTGTGGAGGTGGCAGCAACTGCAGAATAAGAAGGCCACAGAGTGGCACAAGGACAGAGTGTGGAGGTGGAAGCAGCAGCATGATGAGACCTGAGTGGTGAGGTGGCAGCAGCATCAGGAGACTACAGAGTGACCTGGTGACATAGTGGGGAGGTGGGTGGCAATAACAGTACCCACTTACAATAGTGGGTGTAAGAAGGTGCACTTGGCATCTGATGTGTGGCATCAGGTGGATGGCAGCATCAGAGTAGTAGCTGAGGCAGGTAGCCAGAAGAAACCATTCTCTTTTGTCAATCAGGCATTGGTGGGATGAAATCCTGGCTGATCCATGCCGGCTGATTCATCTTGACAAAGGTCAGTCTCTCCACATTTTGGGTGAACAGGCGAGTTCTCCTTGTGGTTAATATGGCCTGTCGGGTTTATAATAATTCAATTAAGAATTATTAATTATGGTCATAAAAATAATTAATCAAGAATTTTCCATAACTTGTCTAAATTATGACCTGGTGAATTGTAGATAACCCAATCGATACAATTCACATCTGAGGCCGACTATTTCCTCAGATAATAAGTTCTTTTCATGAGAGATGACATTAATGCTAAAGATGTAGTTTTGACATTAAATAATACGCAGATATTATAAAAATATGCAGATTTTATTAGTTACACGATTATAAACAAATAGGTATATAAACACGATTATATATGCCAAGGAATATATATGGCAATGATATATGAAGCATTACAAGCTTATCATAAGTAAATAAACAATGATATCTGCCAATTAATATACATGGCAGTGATATCAGGCACTAGAAGCTTCACAATAAGTAAATAAACACATGTGGGTAAGAGCAGCTTGTCACATTATAACAAAGCTATTTGGTTAGGATATCAAAACAAGAAGTTAAATTATATACATTACTCCTGTTCAGAGGCGTGTCTTATCCTAGACATCTATATGGAATGATAAATACATTCCCCACCCCTCTCTAACCAAACTAAAATACACCTCACATGTAGTAATGGGCAAATCCATTCAAGTATATAACTTAGAAGATAGTAGTCAAATCCTAGACTACTTTTGCATGTATACTTCTGTCCTATTCTGGACTACTTTCATATCTGTGACTTAGTAAGACTATTAAGACAACAGAAATTGGAAGAACTTGGAACAAATCTTCCAGTGGGAATTTATCATCTAGCTTGGCGAAGAATGCTACTATCAATATATTTATATATGTATATATATACAATCATTTAATACTTTGCTAGATTATGAGTCTTGATTCTTCTGCAGGTAGAATGAAGCCTCACAATATCCTAAGACTACATCTCAATATGGAGATGATCAATTTATTAATTTATGTGTTTATCTATTCGCCAATCTAGATGGTATGACTTCACCCACATTATCCAATTAGTCTTAATAAAATGAAACATCAGTCTTTGTGTTTCTTACCAAGTCCTAACAGGAATCTCACTTCTGCTCCTAGGAAAGCTGGATGGTCCATCACCATGGCTTTCATATTGGTAGACCCCTCAATCTTGGGTGTTCTGGCTGGAATGTTGGAATGTTCTTTGCTTGTTTGCTTGTTCTTTTTCTTGCCTCTCTCCTTCCTCCTCTCTCTCTCATGCCCTCCTGATGCTGATCTATCTAGGGTAATTATCTCCCTTGTAATCTAACATTACCACCCCTGGATTAGTATTCTCCAATCAATTGAGGGGTGTAAACATATGTAATAAGATCCTATGAGATCATGTTTACCCATAATGCAACTATGGAGGATGGTATAATGGTATCGATATCTGTCTCCGGATGGCACTGTTGTGCAAGCTATTAACACCATACCATGAAAAAGTTAACTAGGGTATTTTTGCATCATATACTTTGACCCTTGTCGTCAGTAAATCAGAGATAAGGATAAATGTAGACATTTTGTATCAACTAAAGATAGACAACTTGGAGTCTCTCTGACACTATTGATCTATGGGCCATTATGGTATGAATGGGCCTTGTTCTCTACAGACGGACATGTCTGGAGAATCCAGTGTATTCTTAACAGATAAGCCCATATCTGTGGCAATAACTTTTAAAATACAATGTTCTTTGTATTCAGTATTCGGTAAACTTTTTCACAGACTGAATTCTGTGTGACCTTATGTCTTGGCCTGTCCCAGCCATACAGCAAAACTTTGGTTCAGCCTGTCTCTAAAGACAATGAGCATCTATTTTGGACTATAATATGATCAGGTATCATATACACTCATGAAAATGCCCGACAGGCCCCCGCCGCACTAAACACCCGCTCTGTAAGGAGGCCTAGTGCATTCACCATCTCAAATCGGTGAGCCTACTGGACCTAAATAAATAGATCTCCTTTGCATGTTTTCTGTAAAACTTCCAACCATTTATTTGTTCTGTTTTTTTATTTTTTATTATTTGGTATCAATTCCTTACCAGTGTATAGGTTGAATCCCTGCTTAGCGTCTAACCATAATTGGTTAAAAATATACACATATTCTTTGAGGGACCCCTTGAGTACTTTCATCTTTTGAACTTCTCTAGGGTTTGTTTTTAGTAATAGTCCCCTACCACTTGTTTATTATAAAAGGCACCTTTTTCAGTTTTCCTTATAATTAATTTTGTCTGTTTCCACCCAGCTACATTACCATCCTCTGTATCTCAGCTTGTGTCTCAGTTCCCCTTCCAGCTTGTTGGACTGCATTTGCATTCCATTGGCCTGAAGAACTCGCGATGCGTACTTCCACCTGCCACCGGCCAAGCGCCAGCACGCAAATATGGGCAGTCCGCATTATACATTTCCAGTGGACGGCTTATTGTTCGTGTTCCACCACTTCTTTATGTGTTTTAGCCAGGTTAGTCGGTCCTTTAACATGATAAGACTTTTATATCTGCAGATATAGAGTAGGAAAATGTTTTCCTCTTTACTTTTCTTCTTTTTACCTCTGCCGGAAGGGTGTCATCAATCGGAAGCGGTACCACGTGGGTGGTTACAGGGCCGGTTCTAGGTCAAATGGGGCCCTGGGGCAAACAATAAGGGGGGCCCCTCCCCTCATGGCAGCACACTCCCCTACCCCCTCCCCTCCCGGCAGCACACTCCCCTACCCCCTCCCCTCATGGCAGCACACTTCCCTGCCCCCTCCCCTCATGGCAGCACACTTCCCTCTCCCTCCCCCTCATGGCAGCACACTTCCCTCTCCCTCTCCCCTCATGGCAGCACACTTCCCTCTCCCCTCCCCCTCATGGCAGCACACTTCCTCTCCCCTCCCCTCCCCTCATGGCAGCACACTTCCTCTCCCCTTCCCTCCCCCTCATGGCAGCACACTTCCCTCTCCTCTCCCCCTCCCCACATGGCAGCACACTTCCTCTCCCCCTCCCCCTCATGGCAGCACACTTCCTCTTGCCCTCCCCTCATGGCAGCACACTTCCTCTCTCCCTCATGGCAGCACACTTCCCTCTCCCCCTACCCCCTCATGGCAGCACACTTCCTCTCCCCCCTCATGGCAGCACACTTCCCTCTCCCCCCTCATGGCAGCACACTTCCAATTGTTATCTTTGTACCTACCTGTTGGAAGTTGGCTCAGGCTGTGTGTGGGCCTTCCTGGCAGAGACTGAGTCTGTGGCTGGCTGGAGCCTGGCGCCGCTCCTTCCTTCTTCTCTCTGGGGGCGGAGCTCAGTGGCAACGTCAAACACAAAGACGTGCCTGTGCGGCAGCTATGCTCCAGCAGCCACTGCTCTCTTAAAGAGACAGGCAGGCTGAGGCAGCAGAGCGTAGCCCACGGCGGCCGTGGGCCCCGCCCCCTCCTCACTCTTTTCCATTATCCCATGTGCACTTTCAGCACTGTTAGCCGGCCTGCGGCCGCAGCAGAATAGTGGACAGTCTAGTTAGTTTGCGGGCCGGCGCCGGGGGCCCCTAAGGACTCGGGGCCTGGGGGCAATTGTCCACCTTGCCTCTATGGAAGCGCCGGCCCTGGGTGGTTATCCAGACCTTTAAAAAGGGTGTTTTTCAACAAGTCTGTGCAGCCACTTTATCTAGGTTGCCACCATCTTTCTTTACATCCTAGTATTTAGCCACCGATAGGTGGGGCCCCCCTTTTGGGGCGGGTGCTACGCTTTTAGGCAGGGGTAGCCGCAGGGCTAGTAAAGGGATTTTTGACATTTCTCGACTCCACTTGTCAATGTGGCCTCCCTGCCAATTCATTTATCCGCATTTTATCATAACCACCTGTATTGGAGGGTTACTTTATGATTTTCTTTGCTACTTCTTTTCAAAGAGTTATTTGACCCCAGTCGGTCCACATCCAACATCTTCAAAGGACAAGTTGCATTCAGCACTAACTGTTTGCTATATGTCTATGCTCTGCCGATAGGTGAGGGTTACTTGCTCAACTTCGTCGTCATAGGGATCGAGGATTGTAATACTGGAGCAGACTAATTTATTTGGTAAAGACTAATTGATATGGTAAAAGACTAATTTATTCACTGAAAGACAAATTTTTTCACTACAAGACTAAATGTTTTCACTAAAAGAAAAAGTTTTCAGATAAAATAATATTTTTTCAGACAAAAACAACTCGTGGCCAACTCTGTAGTGTGAAGAATCAATTTATTTGCGTTGCCCACAGTGTGTTAAATAAGACCACTCTATGAAGTCTCATTCACACGTCAGTATTTTTGTCAGTGATTTCTATCAGTGATTGTGAGCCAAAACTAGAAGTCTAGGCTAAGGTATGACATAAAATCCAGAAGACATGTCGTAAGGACGGATCCGAATTAATGCCCATTCAACATTATTAATCCGGATCCGACTTTAAGCTAAACGTCGCTTTGGCGCATCGCCGATCCGACGTTTAGCTTTAAAGAATGGAACGATGGCAGCCAGGACACTACTAAAGTCCTGGCTGCCATGGAAAAGCAGCGGGAGCCGCGGGAGAAGCTATTTACCTTCCATACGGTGGCTGGGGCACTCTTCGATGACGTCACAACGAAAATGTGAAAGAGGCCTAATAGTTTTGCTTATCTATTAATTAATGTGGACACCCCAATATGGACACTGTTCAATTAGATTGTACCTTACACCGCGATTGATTCAATCTGTAACAGATTAATTCAACAGATTAAGTGCACTAGGTGAGCTAGATAAAAGTGCCTATATATTAGACCATCTGTTGCGACTGAGACAAAGTAAGTCTATGTATAACAGAACAGATTAAGTCTTAAATGGCGCAGCAGGTGAACTAGATAAATGTGCCTATATATTAGACCGCCTGTTGAGACTAAGTCTGAAGCACAGTAAGTCTATGTATAAGCAGTTGAACAAGATGCACAGGGCGTTTACACTCAGCCTGTACTGTCCCTACAGTCTCCCTATGCTCTCCTAATGCGTTCCCTGCAGTTTTCCTGCACTGTCCCTGCCCTCACCCTATCCAATATTCTACAATTGAAAGCTTTCTAAAACATTGTCCCAAGAGCTTTATCTATGAATGGTCGGCACTGCTGTAGAAGTTTGGCGGTGCACGTGTCAGCGGGTAGGTGTTTCCCATAGACAATACGATAGAGATCAGACTGCTGACTAAGATGCAGCATTTATTGTCACATATTAAACATAGTGACGTGCAGTTTAGCACAAGATGCTTTCATCAGACTATTTTCCATTATATAAATAGTCTGATGAAAGAACTTTTTGTGCTGAAACGCGTCACTATGATTTAATATGTGACAATAAATTGCTGCATCTTGAAATTTACAGCGCGAGTGCCGGTCTTTCTCTATCATATTGTCCCAAGAGCTTGTCATGTCTCTTCCTATGCTAAGCTCACAGTCAAATTGCGGAGACCATGCGACATGAGGCTTTTAAAGTGCTGTGACATCACAGGGAATGACTATCTACAGATTGACTGGCTGCACAGCATTATGGGTCATATCGCGTTTCCAGGCTTCTTTCACTTTGTAACGTGTGTAGCCTCCATTTTAGGAAAAAAAAAAATATATATATATATATATATATATATATTTTACCATAAAGTGTAAGTAAATTTGGATTTGAATTGAATTTTTCCTAAACTTCGGATCGAATTCCACTTTGGATGCTTGGATTTGCTCACCTTTACTTCTGACCACTGCCATGTGCCCATAATGCAGTTTATGACAACATATTTCTGTAAACTGCAGAATCAGGGTAATAATTATTGAGGTTTATTTTGCGGTTACCCCTAACTATGTTGCATGAAAAAATGGATTAATTAAAAAGTCTGAAAAAAATGAAATTTTGAAATGTCACCACCATTTTCCTTGAACTTTTGTGGAACACCTCAAGGGTTAGAAAAGTTTGTTGCATCAGTTTTGAATAATTTGAGCAGTTTAAATTTCTAAAATAGGGTAATTTATGCCTGTTTTTTTTTATTATGAAAGCCCTTAAAAATCACTTTATAACTGCATTGGTGCTTAAAAAAACAATTTTGAAAATTTTCCTGAAAAATTGCAACTAACGTCATATAAAAAAATTATGTTTACAAAACGATGCCAACATAAAGTAGACATATGGGTAATGTTGATTGATAGCTATATTATGAGATATTACTATCTATCTTAAAAGTAGAGAAATTCAAATTTATATTATTGTGACTTTTTCCAAATTTTTGGAATTCAAATTTTAAATTTTTTTATAAATAAAGGAAAGAAATATTGGCCCAAATTTACTGATAATATGAAGTACAATGTGTCGACAGAAAACATTCTCAGAATCAGTTAGATAAGTAAAACCATTCCAAAGTTATTACCACATAAGGAGACACATGTCAGATTTGCAAATATAGACCTTAGCAAGAAGTTGAAAACTTGTAGAAATCTATGTACATCCAGTGGCGTACCGTCAATATAGGCAGACCACGCACTGGCTATGGGGCCCGTGAGGTTAGGGGGCCCGGCCAGGCTACATGGCTCCGCCCCCTTTCCGACCTGACTACACACTGCATTAATAACAGTAGATGGATAAATACCGGCAAGGGGGCGTTTGGGTCAGCAGCCCCGGGCCCAGTGTCAATGAGGGGCCCATTTCCACCTCAAACGTCCCAGTGCCATTACATATTTACACTTTCATTTGGGCGCAGAGCTAGTGCTGCGCTGACAACAGCAGGCTGGGCCCCGAGTGGAAGGAGGGCGGGAAAGGAGAGTGAGCAGCCGCTTCCTCCAATCAGCTAGAAGCTCAGTGCCCCATGTGCCCGCCCCTCTGTGATGTGCTAGGCTAGAAGCAGCATGGGTAAAGTACGAGCCCTGTCTTTACTATTATCAGCAATGATGTCCCACATGCTTACCCTCCTCTGGGTCTTCCTGCCCTTCTTTTGCCTTTTACCCCCAGCACCCCTAATCACTGCCTTCACACTATTCCTAGGCTGTGTGAGAGGGCAGAAGGAGGCAGTAGCAGAAGCGCTCTGCATTATGGAGCAGAGCTGAGGTGAGAGGAGCTGACAGGAAGACGGGCTGCTTGCTGGAGCAGGGGACTGCACTTATAGCTGTTAAAATCAGAGTCAAACAGGAGCCTCAGCTCTGCTCCCTGTAGTGCATATGTATTCTTTCATATGGGACCTGGGGCATGTGCTGGGTGCTCCAGACAGACTACCTCTAAGGTGAAAGGATGGGACATGTCTAAAAATGCTCAGCCCTGCTCCCTGTTAATAACAAGGGGAGAAGTTAAGCTGTGAGACAGAGATCTAATGCTGTGGACCTGCAGAAGATTGACCAGTGTGGACAGTCCTGCTGCAGTCATTAACCCTATAGGCTCTCCTCTGCTTTACACCTATCTAATAATAAATAAAACTTAAAGGGTAAGGCCGAATTCATATCCCGTTTTTTCCATCCGTTTCATGTATACCTACAGTGGCATCCTTCATCATGAAAGAAACATGTATATGTTAACGTATATGTTTTTTCTACTGGACTCTGCAGGAGTTTTTTAATCTCCCCCCAACATATACATAAAAACGGATGGCAAAAACGTGATGTGAACACAGCCTAACCTTTTATTTAAACGCTAATGTATCCCGCACCCTCACTAATCAGCTTTAATAATTGTATTTTTATTGGGGGCCCAATTCTGAGTTTTGCTATGGGGCCCCATGATTTCTATGTACGCCCCTGTGTACATCATAGATTTAATACACGAGAACATCCCAAAACTTCACATGAAAAGTTTGTATCAGTGCCAAAACTAGTGACTGTAAACATCTACTTGGCACTCCAACAAAAATGATTTTACTTTGTTCCCCTTTGTGATGACTTCCATTAGAGGCATCTGTCAGACACAAACCTGACTGGCTGCACAGCATTATCTTTTAACTCACTGAAAGAAGGTGCCCCAAGTGAGTACTGTGTTTATATATTTTCATCCACACATTGTTACATTTTGTGTAGGATGTTTGTGTGGTGCATGTGGTTCGCGCCGGCATCCTCAATTTTTGCTGGGGATGGCCGCTCGCTGCGAACCACATGCGGAGGAGCTGCTCCCCCAGTGAGAAACACGAAACAGTGTTTGGGGTTTGAGCAGTTCTACCCATTTAGGCCACGTTTATTTCTTTGATTTTTCTTCTGTTATCTTACCCTACACATCTCAGGATATGATGAGTTATGTGAAACGTTAAGAAGGACACATCTGTAGAAGGTCATTTCCATATATTTGTGTATTTCCTCTCGGGGGCCGTTCCCCAGTGACTCCAGCTGTTATATAGGACACATTGTACAGGTGACATCTCTATAGTCTGCGCCTGTCACTCCAGAGACATAAAGATGGCTTCTCAGGGGCTTCTGCTGTGTGTCTTACTGATCTCTATTCATGGTGAGAGTCACTGACACAGTGTAACGTCCAGCAGCACAGAGGACATATTACAGCTAGGATAGAAATCCATTCATGTCTCCTCTTCTTTCTCCTCAGGATCCTGTGGAGAGATTGTACTGACCCAATCTCCAGATCATACCTCTGTGTCCCCAGGAGAGACACTAGACATCTCATGTACAGCCAGTCAAGGTGTAAGCAGCTACCTACACTGGTACCAACAGAAACCGGGAGAACGGCCAAAGCTTCTTATCTATTATAGCAAATACCCGACATACAGGAGTCCCAGATCGGTTCTCTGGATCTGGATCTGGATCTAATTACAAATTAACAATCAGTGGAGTGACAGAAGGCGATGCAGGACATTATTACTGTCAGCAGGGTGCTCAGTGGCCTCTCACACAGTGATACAGAGCCGTACAAAACCTCCTTCCACATAATAGAAAGTCATTATTACTAAAGCTTAATATAGATATAGATGAAAATAAAACTACCGGAGCATTTAGTGGTTTGTTAGAGACTTGGTTCTGCTTCATCTCAGATGGATATGATGTAATTCACACCAGGTTGTTTATTACATGTAATGTGCCTGGTTCACTAGCAGGTGGCAGCAAACACAGCAGAGCTGTACTTAGAGAGAATGGAGCTGTCCATTGCATTCTAACCCCCCTCTGGAGAGAAGTGGGCTTATCCTACTTCCTTCAGGAAGGGTGGGGACCAATTTAGTTTAGGTTTACCCCTGTTAGGGGAAGGGTGTGCAGGGGCACGTCTGTGCTGGACATATCCACGATAGCCAGAGAATCTTAAGCTCTGCCGGCCAGGGAGTCTGAAGCATCAAAGCCTCAGGAGCCAGGAGATTAGTTAAGTCCGACTAAAGAGAGAAGTGCAGCATACAGAAGATGTTGAGTTATATAGCCAGCCTGTCAGCACAGCAGAGTCAGAGAGAAACAGAGATATAGCAGAGTTGAGTTTGCCTGCCGGTTTCATGCTAAAGCCTGCTGTAGCCAAGACAGAGCCTGTAAACCATTTTAGAGAACATTTATGCAAGTAAAGCTGCCATTGAACTTTATCTCAAGGTCTGGACTCCAGTTATTCTTTTATCCCTCAATTATTACCCCTATTTATTGCTTCAAATCCAAAGCCTGGGGTCCAGCGGTAGCCAGGTAGGAGCACCGTGACACACATAAAGAGTCATTTTAGGCCGCAACATACCACTCAGCATTTCCTACACCTGGTTCGCGACATAGAGAGCCCTAGGGGGAGACGCCCATTGTAATTGGCGTCACGAGGGAGTACTCCACACTTCTCTCTCTCAATATATGGTTCTATAATGCCCACTGCTCTTTCTGCTCACTTCTGCTTGTTCTCTGACATGCTGTCCTATACACACACTGACTAACCTCAGAGACCTCCCTACTAGAGAGTCGGAATCACCTTTGCCTAGCAACTGTACATAAGCGGGAATAATTAACCCCATTTGCAAAGCCATGTGGATGAAAATATATAAAACAACCTTTTAGAGCAATAATACAGCAGACACAAAACATAAA
>CM065589.1:608308766-608365396 GCA_033119425.1 Bufotes viridis
TGGGCGTTCTCAGAAGGGTGGGTCTAGAAATAACTGCCAATCAAATTTATCAATTTTTCATGTCTGTTTTTAACCGACATGAAAAACTGATGCAAAACAGATGCGAAACAGACATAAAAAATGGACACACGGACAGAAAATAGATGCACACACTGTTGCAAAATGGCCATGAAAAACTGACAGTGTGTCCGTTTTTAACGGACGTTTTTTTCCACTGTCGTGTGCATGAGGCCTTAAGGAAGATAATTAATATCAGATTAAGGCTACATGCACACGACAATGAAAAACGGACATGTGATGTACATTTTTTTAACAGCCATCACACCTCCATTTTAAGACCAATGGTGGTCTCTGGTGTTATTCACACGGCAGTTTTTTTGACTGTCAGTGAAAAACAGATGTAAAAAAATAGAACATGTTCTATCTTGTCCGTTTTTCACTGACAGACAGCCCCCATACAATTGAATGGGTCCATTTTTAACATCTGTCTCTCAGAAAGGCATCAGTGAAATAAACGTCCGTTAAAAATGTCTGTTTTTAACCGACTTTTTTTTCACTGTCGTGTGCATGAGGCCTAACTGGGTTCCTTGTCCAGGCTCGTCCACGGATCAGCCGTTCTGTAATAGCTCCAGAGACAAGCACTGGAACTACTGTACACACATACATCAAGCATGTAATGGATGGGGGTGGATACTGCAGCGCTGATCCCATTGTAGTGAATTGGCGGAGGTGCAGGAATTCAGACTGACACTGATCTAATCTTGATAACCTATACTAAGGATAGTCATCAATATAAAAGTCTCAGGGAGCCCCTTTAAAATGGCAGGGTTCTACATAAATTGTGTGCATGAAGATCTAAAAGCACTATGGCACTTTTATTTTTCACTGGAAGTAATTTAATGTGTACTTTGTTTTTATGATGTTTATTATCTTGAGGGCCTATCATATAATCAGGAGCTCCATATCATAATCACCTGGTGTGAATTACATCATATCCATCTGAGATGAAGCAGAACCAAGTCTCTAACAAACCACTAAATGCTCCGGTAGTTTTATTTTCATCTATATCTATATTACGCTTTAGTAAAAATGACTTTCTGTTATGTGGAAGGAGGTTTTTGTACGGCTCTGTATCACTGTGTGAGAGGATAAGCTTCAACCTGCTGACAGTAATAATGTCCTGCATCGCCTTCTGTCACTCCACTGATTGTTAATTTGTAATTAGATCCAGATCCAGATCCAGAGAACCGGTCTGGGACTCCTGTATGTCGGGTGGTTGCTTTATAGATAAGAAGCTTTGGCCGTTCTCCCGGTTTCTGTTGGTACCAGTTTAGGTAGCTGCTTACACCTTGACTGGCTGTACATGAGATGTCTAGTGTCTCTCCTGGGGACACAGAGGTATAATCTGGAGATTGGGTCAGTACAATCTCTCCACAGGATCCTGAGGAGAAAGAAGAGGAGACATGAATGGATTTCTATCCTAGCTGTAATATGTCCTCTGTGCTGCTGGAGGTTACACTGTGTCAGTGACTCTCACCATAAATAGAGATCAGTAAGACACACAGCAGAAGCCCCTGAGAAGCCATCTTTATGTCTCTGGAGTGACAGGCACAGACTATAGAGATGTCACCTGTACAATGTGTCCTATATAACAGCTGGAGTCACTGGGGAACGCCCCCTGAGAGGAAATACACAAATATATGGAAATGATCTTCTACAGATGTGTCCTTCTTAACGTTTCACATAACTCGTCATATCCTGAGATGTGTAGGTAAGATAACAGAAGAAAAATCAAAGAAATAAACGTGGCCTAAATGGGTAGAACTGCTCAAACCCCAAACACTGTTGCGTGTTTCTAACTGGGGAGCAGCTCCTCCGCATGTGGTTCGCAGCGGCGGCCATCCCCAGCAAAAATTGAGGATGCCGGCGCAAACCACATGCACCACACAAACATCCTACACAAAATGTAACAATGTGTGGGTGAAAATATATAAACACAGAAATCACTTGGTGCACCTTCTTTCAGTGAGTTATAAGATAATGCTGTGCAGCCAGTCAGGTTTGTGTCTGACAGATGCCTCTAATGGAAGTCATCACAAAGGGGAACAAAGTAAAATCATTTTTGTTGGAGTGCCAAGTAGATGTTTACAGTCACTAGTTTTGGCACTAATACAAACTTTTCATGTGAAGTTTTGGGATGTTCTCGTGTATTAAATCTATGATGTACACAGGGGCGTACATAGAAATCATGGGGCCCCATAGCAAAACTCAGAATTGGGCCCCCCCCCCAATAAAAAATACAATTATTAAAGCTGATTAGTGAGGGTGCGGGATACATTAGCGTTTAAATAAAAGGTTAGGCTGTGTTCACATCACGTTTTTGCCATCCGTTTTTATGTATATGTTGGGGGGAGATTAAAAAACTCCTGCAGAGTCCAGTAGAAAAAACATATACGTTAACATATACATGTTTCTTTCATGATGAAGGATGCCACTGTAGGTATACATGAAACGGATGGAAAAAACGGGATATGAATTCGGCCTTACCCTTTAAGTTTTATTTATTATTAGATAGGTGTAAAGCAGAGGAGAGCCTATAGGGTTAATGACTGCAGCAGGACTGTCCACACTGGTCAATCTTCTGCAGGTCCACAGCATTAGATCTCTGTCTCACAGCTTAACTTCTCCCCTTGTTATTAACAGGGAGCAGGGCTGAGCATTTTTAGACATGTCCCATCCTTTCACCTTAGAGGTAGTCTGTCTGGAGCACCCAGCACATGCCCCAGGTCCCATATGAAAGAATACATATGCACTACAGGGAGCAGAGCTGAGGCTCCTGTTTGACTCTGATTTTAACAGCTATAAGTGCAGTCCCCTGCTCCAGCAAGCAGCCCGTCTTCCTGTCAGCTCCTCTCACCTCAGCTCTGCTCCATAATGCAGAGCGCTTCTGCTACTGCCTCCTTCTGCCCTCTCACACAGCCTAGGAATAGTGTGAAGGCAGTGATTAGAGGTGCTGGGGGTAAAAAGGCAAAAGAAGGGCAGGAAGACCCAGAGGAGGGTAAGCATGTGGGACATCATTGCTGATAATAGTAAAGACAGGGCTCGTACTTTACCCATGCTGCTTCTAGCCTAGCACATCACAGAGGGGCGGGCACATGGGGCACTGAGCTTCTAGCTGATTGGAGGAAGCGGCTGCTCACTCTCCTTTCCCGCCCTCCTTCCACTCGGGGCCCAGCCTGCTGTTGTCAGCGCAGCACTAGCTCTGCGCCCAAATGAAAGTGTAAATATGTAATGGCACTGGGGCGTTTGAGGTGGAAATGGGCCCCTCATTGACACTGGGCCGGGGCTGCTGACCCAACGCCCCCTTGCCGGTATTTATCCATCTACTGTTATTAATGCAGTGTGTAGTCAGGTCGGAAGGGGGCGGAGCCATGTAGCCTGGCCGGGCCCCCTAACCTCACGGGCCCCATAGCCAGTGCGTGGTCTGCCTATATTGACGATGCGCCACTGGATGTACATAGATTTCTACAAGTTTTCAACTTCTTGCTATGGTCTATATTTGCAAATCTGACATGGGTCTCCTTATGTGGTAATAACTTTGGAATGGTTTTATGTATCTAACCGATTCTAAGAATGTTCTCTGGTGACACATTGTACTTCATATTATCGGTGAATTTTGGCCAATATTTCTTTCCTTTATTTATAAAAAATTTAAAATTTGAATTTCAAAAATTGGGAAAATGTCACAATATTATAAATTTGAATTTCTCTACTTTTAAAATAGATTATCTCATAATAAAGCTATCAATCAACATTACCCATATGTCTCTTTTATGTTGGCATTGTTTTGTAAACATAATTTTTTTATATGACGTTAGTTGTAATTTTTCAGGAAAATTTTCAAAACAGTTTTTTTAAGCAGCAATGCAGTTATAAAGTGATTTTTAAGGGCTTTTATAATAAAAAAACAGGCATAAATTACCCTATTTTAGAAATTTAAACTGCTCAAATTATTCAAAACTGATGTTACAAACTTTTCTAACCCTTGAGGTGTTCCACAAAAGTTCAAGGAAAATGGTGGTGACATTTCAAAATTTCATTTTTTTCAGACTTTTTAATTAATCCATTTTTTCATGCAACATAGTTAGGGGTAACCGCAAAATAAACCTCAATAATTATTACCCTGATTCTGCAGTTTACAGAAATATGTTGTCATAAACTGCATTATGGGCACATGGCAGTGGTCAGAAGTAAAGGTGAGCAAATCCAAGCATCCAAAGTGGAATTCGATCCGAAGTTTAGGAAAAATTCAATTCAAATCCAAATTTACTTACACTTTATGGTAATATATATATATATATTTTTTTTCCTAAAATGGAGGCTACACCGTTACAAAGTGAAAGAAGCCTGGAAACGCGATATGACCCATAATGCTGTGCAGCCAGTCAATCTGTAGATAGTCATTCCCTGTGATGTCACAGCACTTTAAAAGCCTCATGTCGCATGGTCTCCATGAATTTGACTGTGAGCTTAGCATAGGAAGAGACATGACAAGCTCTTGGGACAATATGATAGAGAAAGACCGGCACTCGGCTGTAAATTTCAAGATGCAGCAATTTATTGTCACATATTAAATCATAGTGACGCGTTTCAGCACAAAAGTTCTTTCATCAGACTATTTATATAATGGAAAATAGTCTGATGAAAGCTTCTGTGCTAAACTGCCGTCACTATGTTTAATATGTGACAATAAATGCTGCATCTTAGTTCAGCAGTCTGATCTCTATCGTATTGTCTATGGGAAACACCTACCCGCTGACACGTGCACCGCCAAACTTCTACAGCAGTGCCGACCATTCATAGATAAAGCTCTTGGGACAATGTTTTAGAAAGCTTTCAATTGTAGAATATTGGATAGGGTGAGGGCAGGGACAGTGCAGGAAAACTGCAGGGAACGCATTAGGAGAGCATAGGGAGACTGTAGGGACAGTACAGGCTGAGTGTAAACGCCCTGTGCATCTTGTTCAACTGCTTATACATAGACTTACTGTGCTTCAGACTTAGTCTCAACAGGCGGTCTAATATATAGGCACATTTATCTAGTTCACCTGCTGCGCCATTTAAGACTTAATCTGTTCTGTTATACATAGACTTACTTTGTCTCAGTCGCAACAGATGGTCTAATATATAGGCACTTTTATCTAGCTCACCTAGTGCACTTAATCTGTTGAATTAATCTGTTACAGATTGAATCAATCGCGGTGTAGGGTACAATCTAATTGAACAGTGTCCATATTGGGGTGTCCACATTAATTAATAGATAAGCAAAACTATTAGGCCTCTTTCACATTTTCGTTGTGACGTCATCGAAGAGTGCCCCAGCCACCGTATGGAAGGTAAATAGCTTCTCCCGCGGCTCCCCGCTGCTTTTCCATGGCAGCCAGGACTTTAGTAGTGTCCTGGCTGCCATCGTTACCATTCTTTAAAGCTAAACGTCGGATCCGGCGATGCGCCAAAACGACGTTTAGCTTAAAGTCGGATCCGGATTAATAATGTTGAATGGGCATTAATTCCGGATCCGTCCTTGCGGCATGTCTTCTGGATTTTATGTCATACCTTAGCCTAGACTTCTAGTTTTGGCTCACAATCACTGATAGAAATCACTGACAAAAATACTGACGTGTGAATGAGACTTCATAGAGTGGTCTTATTTAACACACTGTGGGCAACGCAAATAAATTGATTCTTCACACTACAGAGTTGGCCACGAGTTGTTTTTTGTCTGAAAAAATATTATTTTATCTGAAAACTTTTTCTTTTAGTGAAAACATTTAGTCTTGTAGTGAAAAAATTTGTCTTTCAGTGAATAAATTAGTCTTTTACCATATCAATTAGTCTTTACCAAATAAATTAGTCTGCTCCAGTATTACAATCCTCGATCCCTATGACGAACGAAGTTGAGCAAAGTAACCCTCACCTATCGGCAGAGCGTAGACATATAGCAAACAGTTAGTGCTGAATGCAACTTGTCCTTTGAAGATGTTGGATGTGGACCGACTGGGGTCAAATAACTCTTTGAAAGAAGTAGCAAAGAAAATCATAAAGTAACCCTCCAATACAGGTGGTTATGATAAAATGCGGATAAATGAATTGGCAGGAGGCCACATTGACAAGTGGAGTCGAGAAATGTCAAAAATCCTTTACTAGCCCTGCGGCTACCCCTGCCTAAAGCGTAGCACCCGCCCCAAAGGGGGCCCCACCTATCGGTGGCTAAATACTAGGATGTAAAGAAAGATGGTGGCAACCTAGATAAAGTGGCTGCACAGACTTGTTGAAAAACACCCTTTTTAAGGTCTGGATAACCACCCAGGGCCGGCGCTTCCATAGAGGCAAGGTGGACAATTGCCCCCAGGCCCCGAGTCCTTAGGGCCCCGGCGCCGGCCCGCAAACTAACTAGACTGTCCACTATTCTGCTGCGGCCGCAGGCCGGCTAACAGTGCTGAAAGTGCACATGGGATAATGGAAAAGAGTGAGGAGGGGCGGGGCCCACGGCCGCCGTGGGCTACGCTCTGCTGCCTCAGCCTGCCTGTCTCTTTAAGAGAGCAGTGGCTGCTGGAGCATAGCTGCCGCACAGGCACGTCTTTGTGTTTGGCGTTGCCACTGAGCTCCGCCCCAGAGAGAAGAAGGAAGGAGCGGCGCCAGGCTCCAGCCAGCCACAGACTCAGTCTCTGCCAGGAAGGCCCACACACAGCCTGAGCCAACTTCCAACAGGTAGGTACAAAGATAACAATTGGAAGTGTGCTGCCATGAGGGGGGAGAGGGAAGTGTGCTGCCATGAGGGGGGAGAGGAAGTGTGCTGCCATGAGGGGTAGGGGGAGAGGGAAGTGTGCTGCCATGAGGGGAGGGCAAGAGGAAGTGTGCTGCCATGAGGGGGAGGGCGGAGAGGAAGTGTGCTGCCATGTGGGGGAGGGGGAGAGGAGAGGGAAGTGTGCTGCCATGAGGGGGAGGGAAGGGGAGAGGAAGTGTGCTGCCATGAGGGGAGGGGAGGGGAGAGGAAGTGTGCTGCCATGAGGGGGAGGGGGAGAGGGAAGTGTGCTGCCATGAGGGGGAGAGGGGAGAGGGAAGTGTGCTGCCATGAGGGGGAGGGGGGAGAGGGAAGTGTGCTGCCATGAGGGGGAAGGGGGCAGGGAAGTGTGCTGCCATGAGGGGAGGGGGGGTAGGGGAGTGTGCTGCCGGGAGGGGAGGGGGTAGGGGAGTGTGCTGCCATGAGGGGGGAGAGGGGCCCCCCTTATTGTTTTTTGCCCCAGGGCCCCATTTGACCTAGAACCGGCCCTGTAACCACCCCACGTGGTACCGCTTCCGATTGATGACACCCTTCCGGCATAGGTAAAAAAGAAGAAAAGTAAAGAGGAAAACATTTTCCTACTCTATATCTGCAGATATAAAAGTCTTATCATGTTAAAGGACCGACTAACCTGGCTAAAACACATAAAGAAGTGGTGGAACACGAACAATAAGCCGTCCCACTGGAAATGTATAATGCGGA
The DNA here is from genome assembly GCA_033119425.1 of Bufotes viridis. Lineage (NCBI taxonomy): Eukaryota > Metazoa > Chordata > Amphibia > Anura > Bufonidae > Bufotes > Bufotes viridis. The sequence goes on from CM065589.1 coordinate 608,316,313, forward strand.
CTGCCCATATTTGCGTGCTGGCGCTTGGCCGGTGGCAGGTGGAAGTACGCATCGCGAGTTCTTCAGGCCAATGGAATGCAAATGCAGTCCAACAAGCTGGAAGGGGAACTGAGACACAAGCTGAGATACAGAGGATGGTAATGTAGCTGGGTGGAAACAGACAAAATTAATTATAAGGAAAACTGAAAAAGGTGCCTTTTATAATAAACAAGTGGTAGGGGACTATTACTAAAAACAAACCCTAGAGAAGTTCAAAAGATGAAAGTACTCAAGGGGTCCCTCAAAGAATATGTGTATATTTTTAACCAATTATGGTTAGACGCTAAGCAGGGATTCAACCTATACACTGGTAAGGAATTGATACCAAATAATAAAAAATAAAAAAACAGAACAAATAAATGGTTGGAAGTTTTACAGAAAACATGCAAAGGAGATCTATTTATTTAGGTCCAGTAGGCTCACCGATTTGAGATGGTGAATGCACTAGGCCTCCTTACAGAGCGGGTGTTTAGTGCGGCGGGGGCCTGTCGGGCATTTTCATGAGTGTATATGATACCTGATCATATTATAGTCCAAAATAGATGCTCATTGTCTTTAGAGACAGGCTGAACCAAAGTTTTGCTGTATGGCTGGGACAGGCCAAGACATAAGGTCACACAGAATTCAGTCTGTGAAAAAGTTTACCGAATACTGAATACAAAGAACATTGTATTTTAAAAGTTATTGCCACAGATATGGGCTTATCTGTTAAGAATACACTGGATTCTCCAGACATGTCCGTCTGTAGAGAACAAGGCCCATTCATACCATAATGGCCCATAGATCAATAGTGTCAGAGAGACTCCAAGTTGTCTATCTTTAGTTGATACAAAATGTCTACATTTATCCTTATCTCTGATTTACTGACGACAAGGGTCAAAGTATATGATGCAAAAATACCCTAGTTAACTTTTTCATGGTATGGTGTTAATAGCTTGCACAACAGTGCCATCCGGAGACAGATATCGATACCATTATACCATCCTCCATAGTTGCATTATGGGTAAACATGATCTCATAGGATCTTATTACATATGTTTACACCCCTCAATTGATTGGAGAATACTAATCCAGGGGTGGTAATGTTAGATTACAAGGGAGATAATTACCCTAGATAGATCAGCATCAGGAGGGCATGAGAGAGAGAGGAGGAAGGAGAGAGGCAAGAAAAAGAACAAGCAAACAAGCAAAGAACATTCCAACATTCCAGCCAGAACACCCAAGATTGAGGGGTCTACCAATATGAAAGCCATGGTGATGGACCATCCAGCTTTCCTAGGAGCAGAAGTGAGATTCCTGTTAGGACTTGGTAAGAAACACAAAGACTGATGTTTCATTTTATTAAGACTAATTGGATAATGTGGGTGAAGTCATACCATCTAGATTGGCGAATAGATAAACACATAAATTAATAAATTGATCATCTCCATATTGAGATGTAGTCTTAGGATATTGTGAGGCTTCATTCTACCTGCAGAAGAATCAAGACTCATAATCTAGCAAAGTATTAAATGATTGTATATATATACATATATAAATATATTGATAGTAGCATTCTTCGCCAAGCTAGATGATAAATTCCCACTGGAAGATTTGTTCCAAGTTCTTCCAATTTCTGTTGTCTTAATAGTCTTACTAAGTCACAGATATGAAAGTAGTCCAGAATAGGACAGAAGTATACATGCAAAAGTAGTCTAGGATTTGACTACTATCTTCTAAGTTATATACTTGAATGGATTTGCCCATTACTACATGTGAGGTGTATTTTAGTTTGGTTGAGAGGGGTGGGGAATGTATTTATCATTCCATATAGATGTCTAGGATAAGACACGCCTCTGAACAGGAGTAATGTATATAATTTAACTTCTTGTTTTGATATCCTAACCAAATAGCTTTGTTATAATGTGACAAGCTGCTCTTACCCACATGTGTTTATTTACTTATTGTGAAGCTTCTAGTGCCTGATATCACTGCCATGTATATTAATTGGCAGATATCATTGTTTATTTACTTATGATAAGCTTGTAATGCTTCATATATCATTGCCATATATATTCCTTGGCATATATAATCGTGTTTATATACCTATTTGTTTATAATCGTGTAACTAATAAAATCTGCATATTTTTATAATATCTGCGTATTATTTAATGTCAAAACTACATCTTTAGCATTAATGTCATCTCTCATGAAAAGAACTTATTATCTGAGGAAATAGTCGGCCTCAGATGTGAATTGTATCGATTGGGTTATCTACAATTCACCAGGTCATAATTTAGACAAGTTATGGAAAATTCTTGATTAATTATTTTTATGACCATAATTAATAATTCTTAATTGAATTATTATAAACCCGACAGGCCATATTAACCACAAGGAGAACTCGCCTGTTCACCCAAAATGTGGAGAGACTGACCTTTGTCAAGATGAATCAGCCGGCATGGATCAGCCAGGATTTCATCCCACCAATGCCTGATTGACAAAAGAGAATGGTTTCTTCTGGCTACCTGCCTCAGCTACTACTCTGATGCTGCCATCCACCTGATGCCACACATCAGATGCCAAGTGCACCTTCTTACACCCACTATTGTAAGTGGGTACTGTTATTGCCACCCACCTCCCCACTATGTCACCAGGTCACTCTGTAGTCTCCTGATGCTGCTGCCACCTCACCACTCAGGTCTCATCATGCTGCTGCTTCCACCTCCACACTCTGTCCTTGTGCCACTCTGTGGCCTTCTTATTCTGCAGTTGCTGCCACCTCCACACTATGTCACCTTGCCACTCTGTGGCCTCCTCATGCTGCTGCTAACTCAACACTTTGTCACCATGCCACTCTGTGGCCTCATCATGCTGCTGCTGCCACCTCCACACTATGTCACCTTCCCACTCTGTGGTCTTCTCATGCTGCTGATAAATCAACACTATGTCACTGGGTCACTCTGTGGCCTCCTCATTCTGCTGCCACCTCCACACTATGTCACATTGCCATTCTGTGGTGCTGCCACTTCCACACTCATTGTGCCACTCTGTGGTCTCTCATGCAGCTGCCACCTCCACACTCTCTCATTGTGCCACTCTGTGGCCTCCTCATGCTGCTGCTGCCACCTCCACACTATGTCACCTTGCCACTTTGTGGCCTACTCATGCTACTGCTGTTACCTCCACACCATGTCACCTTGCCAGTCTGTGGCCTCCTCATGCTGCTGCTAACTCAACACTATGTCACTGGGCCACTCTGTGGCTTCCTCATGCTGCTGCCACCTCAACACTATGTAAATGGGCCACTCTGTGGTCTCCTCATGCTGCTGCCATCTCCCCACTATGTCACTAGGCCACTCTGTGGTCTCCTTATGCTGCTGCTCCTCAACACTATGTCATTGGGTCACTCTGTGGACTTCTCAAGCTGTTCTACCATCCTCCCCATTCCATGGCTGGGCCACTAGTTTGCCTTTTTGGCCTGGTTGACATCACCATTTATTTGACCCTTTTTCTGATCTGTCAGAAGGAAGGAAAAATGAGAAGCACAATGGATCCTGTCTGTGTAGCAGTTGTAAGGCCTGTATGGTTTCATCAGATTTGGCTTATAATTTGGTAGCCAAAAACAGGAGTGGGTACAAAACACAGAAGACATGCAAATATTCCATTCACTTGTCATCTCTGTTTTGGATCCACTCCTGATTTTTTTTTGGCTTTTAGCAATACTGACGGATTACGGCCCATGATTCGGTTTCGCACCGGGGCCCCATGGATTGTGTGTACGCCACTGTGTGCCGTCCTAGATGGAGGAAGCCGGACCACCATACATTCTTAGGATAAGTATCTTTTTGGGAATATTGACCGTTGTCATCTAAAAATTGGTAATATTCTGCACTTTTCACACCAGTGAGCTCAGATTTTGCTGTTGATAACAATTATTGATATTAATAAGCAATATCTGTCCTTTTTCACTCCCCGCCTATGAGCAGCCCCTCTGGGGGACATTACAATGGCCTCCCATGTAATACAACATTTCCTGCTGTGGACACTGAGGTGAAATTTCATGATTTTCATGAGACGAGTCCTTCACTGGTAACAAAAGGAAAAGGCAATTTACATAAGAAGCGAAATTATAAACCAATGATCGCTCTGATAGTTTTCTTCTTCTTCTTTTACTGTATATAATATTTTATTATAGAGATATAATGGGGGATGAGGAAGGAGGTTTTTGTACGACTCTGTATCACTGTGTGAGAGGATAGCTCCAACTCTGCTGACAGTGATAATCTCCAGCATCGTCTTCTGTCACTCCTCTGATTGTCAGAGTGAAATCTGTTCCTCTTCCAGATCCAGTGAACCGGTCTGGGACTCCTGTGAATCGCTCATCTGCTGCTTTGATGAGAAGTTTTGGAGATTTCCCCGGTTTCTGTTGGTACCAGTGTAAGCCGTAGTTTATATCTTCACTGGCCTTACATGAGATGGTGACTGTATCTCCTGGGGACACAGAGGTATAATCCGGAGTCTGGGTCATCACAATCTCTCCACAGGATCCTGAGGATTAGAAGAGACAGATTCATTAGTGATAAATGTCTGGATCTATTCCTAGAAATCCTGATCTGATGATGGATCCCACTGGATAAATTTCTCTACACACAATCATGGAAGGATCCAAATCTCTCACCCTGAATAGAAATGAAGATAACAGCCAGCAGATAACTGCCAGAAACCATCTTGATGTTCCTGGAGTGTCAGATACAAAGTATAAGATGAGACAATGTGTAGAACAGAAATATATATAGAGAGAGAGAGAGCAGGGGAGGTGACAGGAGACCCCAGAGACGGTGGAGCGAAATACTGGGGACATGTAAATTCTGTGGTTATGATGTGACAGTCACCGTTGTGTAGTAGAGATAACTCCTATTATGTATATCATTCATATCTCAGTCTTTACAAGAAGAGTTGATGAAGTAATGAACAGGGCAGGCTGGTAGTGCTGCTAGACCATGGCCAAGGTAGACAGGCCTGCAGTGTAAAGTAAATGAGATTTAACACTGACAAATGGAAGGTTATGCACATAAGAAGGAATAATGCAAGTCACCCGTACATACTAAATAGTAAAACACTGGGCAACACTGACATGGAAAAGGACCTAGGAATTTTAGTGAACAGCAAACTAAGCTGTAGAAACCAGTGTCAGGCAGCTGCTGCTAAGGCCAATAGGATTGTGGAGTTTGCATCAAAAGGGGCATAGATGCCTGTGATGAGAACATAGTCCTGCCACTTTACAAAACACTAGTCAGACCACACATGGAGTACTGTGTACAGTTCTAGTCTCCTGTGAACAAGACAGACATAGCAGAGCTGGAGAGGGTTCCGAGGAGGGCAACTCGACGGGAAATTCAATTTGTTATGAATTACTTAGTCACAAATTGCTTTCCATTGTATGGAGTTAGCGCAATGAATGGAAACAGTGTTCAAGCCGCGGTGCACATGGTGATGTCTAGGGCCGGCGCAAGCACCCGGAAAACCCGGGCAGGTGCCAGGCCCCATGCTCCTGGGGAGCCCACTGTGCCCGCTCACTCCTACAGCTGTGTCCTACCGTGTGTCTGTCTGTCCCTGTGTATGTGCCCCTTTCTGTGTTTAAGGCCCCATGCACTCGGCCGTCAAGTTGAATGGGTCTTGATCTGTGCCGGCCGCCGCCTGTGACGTTGCCAGTGCATTGGGGACCACAAATTGCAGTCCCCAATGCACGGAATGGATGCACAACAACCGTGTTCATGAGGCCTAAGGCATTACTTAGACTCCATACCACAGTCTAGCCAGTGACTAATGGGTTACAGTTTAGACTACCTTCTGGTACATTGTTGATAATTCCCTTTTTAACCCCAGTCCATGTCCCCTCAGTACTGGGAATCAGCGGGAGTCTTATTAGAAGGCAACAAAAGGTTGGAGCATAACTAAAGGTGGAATTCCCTTTTATTGCCCCCTTAAGGTGACCACACATTAGATAGATGTTGGTTGATGATCGCATAGGTGTCTGTTTTTATGTATGTGTCTGTCCCCGTGTATGTGTGTCTGTCCCCGTGTGTGTGTCTCTGTCCCTGTGTGTGTGTGTCTCTGTCCCTGTGTGTCTCTCCGTGTGTGTGTCTCTCTCTGTGTGTGTGTGTCTCCCTGTGTGTGTGTGTGTCTCTCTGTGTGTGTGTCTCTCCCTGTGTGTGTTGTGTCTCTCTCTCCTTGTGTGTGTGTGTCTCTCTCTCCCTGTGTGTGTGTCTCTGTGTGTGTCTCTCTCTCCCTGTGTGTTTTGTGTCTCTCTCTCCCTGTGTGAGTGTGTGTGTCTCTCTCTCCCTGTGTGTCTCTCTCTCCCTGTGTGTGTCTCTCTCTCCCTGTATGTGTATCTCTCTCCCTGTGTGTGTGTCTCTCTCTCTCCCTGTGTGTGTCTCTCTCTCCCTGTATGTGTATCTCTCTCCCTATGTGTGTCTGTCCCTGTGTCTGTGTGTGTCTGTCCCTGTGTCTGTGTCCCTGTATATGTATCTGTCCCCATCACCATGCCCACAGTGTTCCTATGCCTTGAAGCAGCTGCATCAGGACGTTCTGTGCGGGGCAAGAAGATGGAAGAGGAGGCAGCGCCGCCAGCATGGAGCCTGTGGGAGAGGCACAGGGAGGCACACTAAGGAGATAGGTAACACTACCACATGATCTACACTAGAGTTAGCTGTGGTTTTACATAGGACTGCAGGTAACACTACCACATTATTAGCACTAGTATCATCTGTGGTTTTACATAGGACTGCAGGTTACACTACTACATTTTCTGTACTCAGATAGCCACGACTGTGTTGCAGGAGATATCTAGTGTATAATCTGTACTCAGAGAGTTATTACTGTGTAAGGGGGCCACTGAGACTTTATCCCTGAAGGGCCCATATGAACCTGGAGCCGGCCCTGGTGACATCATCACACTCACAGCAGGTCTTTTGGTGGGTTTTCTTCAATCAAAACAGGAAAGGGCAGTCTCTCTGTGAGCAAGTGGATGAGGTAAGTATAATTTTTTTCAGCCACCATTTTAGGAAATTGATTCTATACCTCGAGGCACGAGGAATTTCAAATTTGTGACATATCACATTTTTCCTGAAAATCGGATCGAAGTCCACTTCAGATACTTTGATTGTTTCAAAACATGATGAGATTTCTATCATCTTCATAATAGATGCTGATCACAATTAAAGGCTTAATGTGTAAAATATTGTCTGAGGCTGAATCAGAGCTTTGGCTTGAATGTAAAGATACAAGACACGGGTAAGATAAGGAACGTTGTGTGCCCGTGGCCATATTGTGGCCCGCATACGGCAGGTCTGCAATACATGGGCACCGGCTCATGTGCACTACGCATCACAGATGTGGACCCATTCACTTGAATGGGTCCGCAATCACAGAGATGCGGAACAGATGCATGGATCGGAACCCCACGGAATTGCTACGGAGTGCTTCTGTGGTGTTTCTGTCCGTGTTCTATTTTTCTGCGGTGCGGATGGATCAAAGACCCATTCAAGTTGAATGGGTCTCGATCCGTCCCGGCCGCCTCACAGGCGTTGCCTGTGTATTCGGGACTGCAAAATGCGGTCTCTAATGCATGGAACGGACCCACAATGGCCATGTGCAAGAGGCCTAAAGCAGAGACACCATCTTTATGGTTCCAGAGTCTCAGACACAGATCACTAAGAACACAGACATTTTCCGTATACCACGAGAGGTCTACAAGGATTTTATTGGAGTTTGTTTTGCAAAAGAGAAACCCCAGAGGTGAACATGTTTCCACCTTAACTTCCCTCTAATTTGGTTAAAGGGAACCTATCAACTAATGTTAAGCAAAGCATTTGAAGCTCAATTCGGTTTAAAGTTTAGGAAAACGTTAATTTGCAACAAAACGAATTTCCTTGCTCTTTATAATAATGAATCAGCTTTTCCTAAAATGGCGGCTGCACGTGTTACAAAGTGAAAGTAAGAAGTCCGGGAACACGAGATTACTCAATCTTGCAATCAGATTTTGGTATTCTGTTCCAGCATTCGAGCAGAATACCGGAACTGACAGATCCAGTATATGCTGAGCACCCGCCAGATCCCATTTACAATAATGGTGTTTGTCAGGATTCGGTGTGAGTACAGTTACTTTGCAGACTGAAATACCGTTGCATGCAGAATTTTTTTGCACTTTGTTTTTGCTGGAACCTATGTAGCGGATGTATATGTAACATAGGGGGTACTATTTGTGGCTCATAAGACTGCAGCCGCAGTGCAGTTCAGGGCTGGCTGATAGGATTGCAGGCCCAGTTTATAGGGGAACATTACATTTGTAGCAGTCCATGAAGTTTGTCGATCCAAATTTGTGTGCAGTGCATGAATGGCTGGGTGGTGGTTGACAAGATAGAATGGTACTTTATGTTTTCTTTGTTGGTGAAAAGGGGCAAGAATAGCCAGGTAGGTAGTGGAATGGACTAGGGATAGGTTATGAGAGGGGCCAGGGCAAGGGGGCCCAATCAGATTCTTGCTATGGGGCCCAATGATTTTCATGTACACCCCTGCCATGGTCAATTGTGAGCCCCAGCATCTGAGCTGTCTTTTTCCACAAGCGCTGCATTTCCATGGACTAAGATCACAGGAGCAGTTCATTTGCTATGGCTGCCTAGAGTATTCTGAAGGCTCCGAGGCCTGTCATAGCCAAGTTCCTATCCAGCCCTGCCTGTGACATATAGGAACATATTGATTCTCCCATACATGGTAAATCATTGCGGTCTAAGGGAAAAGCGATCATACAATAGCATGTTAAAATCTCCTGAAAGGACTTAAGTGTAAAAAAAAAAAAAAGGATAAATAAATATGTTTAAAAAATATTGATAAAATATAAATATATAAAAAATTTAATTCCTCTTTCCACATTTTGAAAACAAATAAAAAAATATTTATCCCATACGGTGAATAGTGTATCAACAACAAAAAAAGGTCAATTTACCATTTTGTGTTGCTTCACTTCCCCAAAAATTAGATTGAAAAGTAATCAGAAAGTCACATACAACAAAAATGGTGTCTATAAAAACTTGAGATTGCCCTACAAAAAATGAGCCCTCACACAGCTCCATAGACGTAAGTGTAAAGTTACAGGGGTCAGAATATAACAATGCAAAGGGAAAAAATATTTTTAAGGTTTACATTTTTAAAAATGTGGTATCGCTGTAATCGTTCTGATCTTCAGAGTGAAGGAAACAGGTCAGTTTTACTGCATAGGGAACGCAGTAAAAAAAAAAAAACAATTTGGAATTTTTTCAGCTTCCCACTACATTGTATGCCATATTAATTGGTGCCATTAGAAAGTATAATTGGTCCTGCAAAAAAACAAGCCCTTATATCATATGTGAATGGAAAAAATCTGAAAATCTCTGCCTCAGGGAGCGGTTAAGGGTCTTTATAGGGGAAAAATAAAATAAATAAAAATAAAACTTTTTAGTCTTAGTAGGAGAGCCCCCACTTTCTGTATAAAATGTTCTGCTCTGAATTATACCCGAGCAAGACGACCAAAACCAACTCAGCAACAACAGACAAGAACGTAGTAACTTTCCCAACTAGCTTAGAATATAGATGTCTATGAGCGTATAGGCCCCGTGTCCATGATGTGGACTGTAAATTGCGATCCGCAATGCACGGGCACTGGCCGTGTGAACTCCATTTGTTGATGCCGGCCCTTTGACTTGAATGGGTCCGTGATACGCTACATACAACCAAAGATGGAACATGTTCTATCTTTTTGCGTTGCGAAGACACAGAATGTAAACAGGGGACTTCTGATACATGCCTCCGCAAATGAAGCCGTATCTTCGATCATATGTTGCGGATTATGGACCCATTCAAGTCACACGGTCCGCAATGCAGGCACCGAGCCAGTGTGTTGGTGAGAATGAGCCATTAATTGTAGAAATAACACCAATTATGTGACAGTCTCACAGTAAAGATTATGATGAAATAATAAAAAGGAAGAAAGTGATTTTCGCGGTCCGTGAGCTCCATCTGCTGCTCAGTCATTTTATTTCGGCAGAAGAAAAACTTAAACTGTACTCGGTTCCTGCACTTTCAATAACGTTTAACATATGTAACCTTTTTGAAGTAAGACTGGCACTCAGACGTGTGTATATCACATAGAAAATTCGTATTGTTTAATATATAAAAAGTAATGGCATAAAATACCCCTAAAAACTAAAAGAATGCAATAAATTCAAGTACCAATGCTCTAAGAAGGATGATTAGGGACCAACTATGTGGTTCCAAATAGTAGAATAGAGCCCTAGTGTTCTATCCTGAAGACCTCAGAACGTTCTGTCTCACAGGTTGTATCATATAATCCTTCTTAACGTATACATTCATAGATATAAATATATTTTCTGGTTGGTGACTTATATTCAGATAAGTTGTTGATAACCTAGATATGGCACCTCTTGGGCCAATAAATGGGAGATCTCAGTATATCGTTATCGCCAGTATCTTGTATGGAAATGATTATGGTCCCATAAATCATCCCAATATAGTTCTCCTTATTCCCTCATAGGGTGTATCAAGTATTAGTGAATATACATCTCATCGAGGGTTAATATATATTTCACAGAACAAGTGGCGTTCTAGGCAATATTCATGTCATGTAACATCCTCACAAAGGTTAATAGAGATGATATAAAATAAAGAATTGAGGGGTATTGATGAAAACCAGTCCCCTTTGATTCTGGTCTAGACCTTTGGTATGTCTCCTGTTAAGAAGCTGAACAACGTTTTTTAAAAATGTTTGCCCTAAAATCTCCACGTCTTAACAGTGGAAGCAAGGCTTTGTTTTACGATGGTACAAAGTCTCAGTTAGTATCTAGTCTATGATAGTCTTACCCGTATTAGTTTTCGGGTTGAGCAAAGGTTTGTTACATACCAAATGTTGTAATCCCCCTCCTGATGTGCGCGTCTCCGCGGCTGCTCTTCGGCACACTCGTTTGCTCCGGCTTGTCACTGGGTCCAGGGCAAGTCTCGCGAGGTGAGATCGCAAGCTGCTGTATTGGATATTGAATGAAAAAAGGCCACTAGATACTTTTCTCGGAGCGCTCCGGTTCTCTGGATTAATCCATAAATTTGTCAATCTTGATCATCAAACATAGAGAGATTGCAGTGAGGGGTAGATACTCTGAATGCCAGATGCGTTTTGGGGACTGCTTTCCCCTTCCCCAGTGGCTCTAACCCCCATTCCTTCCATGTGTCTTTATATACTCCTTCCAGTGGAAGCCAAGAACAGAACTGGATTGGTTTAATAAACTTTAATCCTTGCGGTTTATTTGCGTTTCTGGTGCGTCTTTTTGCACTCATATGCGTTTTTTATATATTATTTGCGCAATGTCGCCTTCTATATATTCAATAAAGGAATAGTCTCTACAAATATGTTATATCACAAAAAAAATATGTTATATCACAAAAAATATGTTATATCACAAAAAATATGTTATATCACGAAGGATGTTATATCACAAAAAATATGTTGTCATCTATTAGACCCCCTACTTTTTATGTATGTCCATATTAATGAGACATCGTGTGGAAGTAGATATCTCACCATTATGGAGAAGGTCATGTTTCTTTATGAATTCCTCCCAGTAGAGACAAAGTTGTACATTATATTTTGGAGGATTGCGGGCGGCCCGACGTGCACAGCATCATGAGTGCGGGACAATAGTACCGCGGGAGGCCTGACGTGCACAGCATCATGAGTGCGGGCCAATAGTACCGCGGGAGGCCCGACGTGCACAGCATCGTGAGTGCGGGACAATAGTACCGCGAGAGGCCCGGCGTGCACAGCATTGTGAGTGCGGGACAATAGTACCGCGGAGGCCCGACGTGCACAGCATCATGAGTGCGGGACAATAGTACCACGGGAGGCCCGACGTGCACAGCATCATGAGTGCGGGACAATAGTACCGCGGGAGGCCCGACGTGCACAGCATCATGAGTGCGGGACAATAGTACCACAGGAGGCCCGACGTGCACAGCATTGTGAGTGCGGGCCAATAGTACCGCGGGAGGCCCGACGTGCACAGCATCATGAGTGGGGAACAATAGTACCGCGGGAGGCCCGACGTGCACAGCATCATGAGTGCGGGCCAATAGTACCGCTGGAGGCCCGACGTGCACAGCATCGTGAGTGCGGGCCAATAGTACCGCGGGAGGCCCGACGTGCACAGCATCATGAGTGGGGAACAATAGTACCGCGGGAGGCCCGACGTGCACAGCATCATGAGTGCGGGACAATAGTACCGCGGGAGGCCCGACGTGCACAGCATCATGAGTGCGGGACAGTAGTACCACGGGAGGCCCGATGTGCACAGCATCATTGTAATCTATGATGCAGGGCGCTCCCGTGCGCAGGATCAATGCCGCTCCAGTACATAGGACCTGCTCATGGACTGTATGTCTCGGAGTGCATATGGTCGTGTGCAAGAGGTCTAAGTTTCCCCCGTCCACATTTTAGGCAGGATTACAGATTCTGCACAGTAACCAAAGCGAGGAGGTGATTATTAATAACCCTTTAATGACCAGCCCTAAAAAGGCCTTACTGCCCAGAAACCTTTTTCTTTGTTTTTGCCTCCCTCTTTCAGCAGCCATAAGGCTGGGGTCACAGTTCTTTAGTGCAATTTTGTTTCACTTTCGCATTTTCTGTGATTTTTCTGCTCATGTACTTTGCTTGTGTTTTTGTTTCTTTTGTGGTAAAAACGCCCCTCCAGTATGAGTATGGGTATAACGCTATATGAAGCACAGGAGACACAAATGTTTTTAGCTCCTCGTCCTTTTGTTCATTAGGTGGCTTTTTTGTCTTTTTGCTTCTTTTCAAAAATGCAGCATGCTTTAGCTTTTGTCATTTTTTTTTTTGTTTGTTTTCATATCACCTTCTCTATGGGGAAAAACTCCAAGAACAAAAGCGGTAAGACACACTGTGGCACATTTACAAAGACCGGTTTGTTCATGCCAGTCAGTGGCATACCTACCATATAGGCAGACCACGCAGCTGCTATGGGGCCCATGAGGAAGGGGGCCCGTAGTAGAGGAGAGTCCCCGCCCCTAATTGCTCCCGTCTATCTTCTTAATTACCTCCTGCCATCTAGCTCCGCCTCCCATCTGCTGGCTCCACCTCCCATCTCCATAGGCACAAAAAACAAGCTGAATCTGACCACTGACCATGTGTCCCCAGAAGATTCTTGTCTTCTGAGCTCTTAAGGCCTGATTCATCTAGATACGCAACCCCGCCAGTATTGAAGTAAGTGACAGCTTGTAGGTGAGGACGGTGCAGAGGTGTGTGTGGAGGGGGGGGGAGGTCACTCAGCTTTCCCAGACTATTCCTCTGCACATATGTCGTTCAGAACAGGAGGAAAGCTGGTTGTCACTACATTATGTAATGTGACCCAGCTTTCCTGATGTCCTGCATGGCACAAGTGCAGAGGCATGAGAAGATATGAGGGTAGGTAGGAGTTGTGTTACTCAGCTTTTTAGGACTATTCTCATGTACAGGCCCCCCAGAGCGTTTAGCTTGGGGGACACATGGGAGCAATGACACAAATTTTTGTATATATATTTTGTTGGGTGGTGTTCTCTCCCCCTCCCCCTTTCTTTTTTCCCGCTCTTTCTTTTACAGAATTTTCAGAAATGATTTTACTTCAGGATCAGCTGTTTTTTCCGGTTTACCGGTGAGCCTGACTGACAGCAAGGTGACATCTGATTGGTGGCCTCTGTTGCTGAGGGAGATTTCAGAGCTTCTGGTTGGTGGTTGTACCTGCGGCGGGAAAGCTCTGGGCCTTAAATTGCGGGTTCAGCTGCGTTTCTGGGCCAGTGTCAAGAAGACCGGACCGTCGCCCCGCCCTCCCTCCTCTTTTTATTGCTTAGGTCGCTTTGCTTTTTTAGAGGGGCTGTGACTCAGCTATTGCTGAGTGGATTTGGGTCATTATTGGAGTTTACAGTGGCTATTGATTAATGAATTTAATGGTTTTAATTATTTATTAATTTATTCTATTGGTTTACCCTTAATAAAGCATTGCGGCCATTTTTATTCCATAATAAAGTGTTTGTCGTTATTTATTAGTTAATAAGGAATTTATTATCTTACTCTTACTGCTATCCTGCAAGTCATAATGCAGATAATAAGAACATGGAAAGGCGGGGGTGGGGGGGTCTCACTCAGCTTTCCCAGAGACTCATGTCTCTGCACATGTGCCATGTAGGATAGCAAGTAATGTCAGTGTCTCCCAGCTGTCAGAGGACGGGGGAAAGGGGCACTCACTTCCTAAAACTTTTCTCATGTCTCTGCGCATGTGCCATGCTGGACAGCAGGAAAGTTGGGTGGTATTACATCATGTAATGCCCCAGATTCTTGTCAAAACACTACGCTGAACACCGCCGGATTCACTATAATGGGTCTTCTGGGTTCCGGCGTAAGTACTGCCATTGAGGTGGGGCAGGGGAGAAGGTAGGGGGGTAGTGAGAGGAGTCAGGGCACATAGTGGGAGTTACTAGGAAGGGGCATGGGGGCCCAATTTAAATTCTTGCTATGGGGCCCAATGATTTCTATGTACGCCCCTGATGCCAGTCCTTGTTTCCCCATGCACTCGCGGGGGATTAGCATAATTTATGGTGAGGCATATGCTTTGTCATAAATTTGGCTAATCTGAGACAGTCCTTGCACCAGGTGGAAAAACGATGACAGCCCCCACTGTGTGCCGGGAGTACTTATTAGTAAATTTTTACTGGGGCATGGCCCCCAACACCCCCCTTCCCCGCTCCACCCTTGTCCCGCCCAACCGTCGAATGCTTTTCGACACTGGCCCTGCGACTTAATATTGTTGAATGGTCAATCAGAAAGGGGACTAGCGACTATTTTTACAACCAAAATAGTCACAAGTCACTTGATAAATGACCCCCACCGTGCTTAAGAAAATGCCTGGAAAAATGGCAGAAAAAACACAGTAAAAACCACAGGTGCCAAAAATAATGCATGCACTAATTATAGCTTTTTTAGGTGCAATGAATCCCAAAAACAAATTCATGTGTACGGGAAACCTAACTTTTTTATTATTTGATTAACGTGGCTTTTACTTGTTTCATGAGAGAAAAATATTTATTATTATTTAGTGCTATTTGGGGGGGGGGCACAAATTACAGTGTCATTTACATAATATTTAGCTGCAGAAATATAGAAAAAAGTGATCCTCCAAAATATAATGTACAACTAATTATAAAGTTGTCTTCTCTAAGGGCTCATGCACACAAACATATCTTCTTTCCGTGTCTGTTCCGTTTCCTTTTTTTTGCGTACTGTATGTGGAGCCATTCATTTTTCAGCCCCTTTCATCTAGTCATGACTCCCTCTGACTAGACACTGAATGCCTGCGCTCACTCTATAGTAGGTTAAACGGTAGGTGTGCATCCAGCAGACGGTCTCCTGTTTGCTTCCTCCTCATCTTCTCCAAGTGGTCAATATAATGTTTTGAGATTTTACGGATTAAAAAGAATTCCTTTCATGGAAAGATTTGTACTCGTGTACAGCAGAGTACAGATGTGGTAAGAGACATCTTGCCTGCCGGTGTTTGCTATGGAGCTGGTGTAGGGTGCCACGTGCTGCATCTGTAGAGTATATGCCCAGTTTTTTCAGGTCGTATACAGATACAAATACTTGTGTAAACCTACAATGAGGAAACAGACAACCCCAACATTGTTCACTGTACGACATCCCCACATGGAGAACTCTACTGTCCACCTACCGGACAGATTGTATGAGCACTGACCTGTCAATGATTGTCTAATGTATATAGCAGCAGTACATAGAACATGGGACTGGCGCTCAGACATTGCAAGCTCACGGGGAATTCCTCAGTCATTTGCAGCACGACACCTAGTTTTTCTGCAGGACCAACACCTCAAAAGAAAAGAAGATGCACACATATATGTGACAGAATGGAGAACAAAGTTACATGTCAACTTACCTTACAGCATCTTGCTGTTGAGGAACAGAGTTACATAATAAAGAAGCCTCTGTGGAGAAAAGAAAGATCTCATCCACAAGGAGCAGATAGAGAAGGAAATGGCACCTTCACCTGACCTCCAGCTTATGATAGAAGATAACCCTAACATATCTACCTGCTACATGTAACATATTAACATAGTTTATAAGGCCGAAAACAGTTCAGCCTGTTATCCAGAGGAAGGCAAAAAAAAAAGGTAGAAGCCAATTTTCCCCACTTTAGGGAAAAAATTCCTTCCCGACTCCAATGCGGCAATTAGAACAACTCCCTGGATCAACGACTCCTATCTAGTAGCTGTAGCCTGTAATATTATTACGCTCCAGAAATACATCCAGGCCCTCTTGAATTCCTTTATTGTACTCACCATCACCACCTCCTCAGGCAGAGAGTTCTATAGTCTCACTGCTCTTACCGTGAAGAATCCTCTTCTATGTTTGTGTACAAACCTTCTTTCCTCCAGACGCAGAGGATGTCCCCTCGTCACAGTCACAGTCCTGGGGATAAATAGATGATGGGAGAGATCTCTGTACTGACCCTGATATATTTATACATAGTTATTAGATCTCCCCTCAGTCATCTTTTTTTCTAAAGTGAATAACCCTAATTTTGATAATCTTTCTGGGTACTGCAGTCCTGCCATTCCAGTTATTACTTTAGTTGCCCATCTCTGAACCCTCTCCAGCTCTGCTATGTCTGCCTTGTTCACAGGAGCCCAGAACTGTACACAGTACTCCATGTGTGGTTTGACCTGTGATTTGTAAAGTGGTAGGACTATGTTCTCATCACGGGCGTCTATGCCCCTTTGATGCAACCCATTATCTTGTTGGCCTTGGCAGCAGCTGCCTGACACTAGTGACAGTGGCCCAATATGTGAGATGAATAACTAAGATGAGAAAGTATTAGAGGTAAATGATGTCCTATCATTCTCTATCTAACTACAATTTTCAAAAAGGATCCAAAAACAGAGCCCGGAAACTATAGGCTGGTAAGTTTAACATCTGTTGTGGGAAACTGTTTGAAGGTTTTCTGAGAGATGCTATCTTAAAGGATCTCAACAGAAATAAGCAAATAACGCCATATCAGCATGGCTTCGTGAGGGATTGGTCATGCCAAACAAATTTAATCAGTTTCTATGAGGAGGTAAGTTCTAGACTTGACAGCAGCGAATCAATGGATGTCGTATATCTGGACTTCTCCAAAGCATTTCACACTCTACCACATAAAAGGTTAGTATATAAAATGAGGATGCTCGGACTGGGAGAAAATGTCTGTATGTGGGTAAGTAACTGGCTGAGTGACAGAAAACAGAGGGTGGTTATTAACGGTACACACTCAGATTGAGCAACTGTCAATAGTGGGGTACCTCAGGGGTCAGTATTGGGCCCTATTCTCTTCAATATATTTATTAATGATCTTGTAGAAGGCTTGCATAGTAAAATATCAATTTTTGCAGATGACACTAAACTGTGTAATTAACACTGAAGAGGACAATATACTGCTACAGAGGGATCTGGATAGATTGGAGGCTTGGGCAGAGAAGTGGCAGATGAGGTTTAACACTGAAAAATGTAAAGTTATGCACATGGGAAGAAATAATGCAAGTCACCCGTACATACTAAATGGTAAAACACTCGGTAACACTGACATGGAAAAGGATCTAGGAATTTTAATAAACATCAAACTAAGCTGCAAAAACCAGTGTCAGGCAGCTGCCGCCAAGGCCAAAAGGTAATAGGCTGCATCAAAGGGGGCATAGACGCCCGTGATGAGAACATAGTCCTACCACTTTACAAATCGCTAGTCAGACCACACATGGAGCACTGTGTACAGTTCTGGGCTCCTGTGAACAAGGCAGACATAGCAGAGCTGGAGAGGGTTCAGAGGAGGGCAACTAAAGTAATAACTGGAATGGGGCAACTACAGTACTCTGAAAGGTTATCAAAATTAGGGTTATTTACTTTAGAAAAAGACGACTGAGGGGAGATCTAATAACTATGTATAAATATATCAGGGGTCAGTACAGAGATCTCTCCCATCATCTATTTATCCCCAGGACTGTCACTGTGACGAGGGGACATCCTCTGCGTCTGGAGGAAAGAAGGTTTGTACACAAACATAGAAGAGGATTCTTTAAGGTAAGAGCAGTAAGACTATGGAACTCTCTGCCTGAAGAGGTGGTGATGGTGAGTACAATAAAGGAATTTAAGAGGGGACTGGATGTATTCCTGGAGTGTAATAATATTACAGGCTATAGCTACTAGAAATGGTTCGTTGATCCAGGGAGTACTTCTTTCCTCTGGATCAACTAGCAGGATGACAGGCCGAACTGGATGAACAGATGTCTTTTTCGGCCTTATGTACTACAGTATGTTACTATGTTACTATGTTACATGGCCAGGGCTTACAGCAACTTACCTGTAAGTGTTAACATGAATATGAGCATCAAGCCTCAACCGTCCATTTTCGTGATTTCCATTTCCATATTGTTAGAATGTAATTTTTGGCTACTATTCAAATTTTTAAACCAGCAAATACACTTGATTACTACAACTATACACAGCCGAGGGCAACAATTTATCTGTGAGTGTTAATGTGAATTTGAGCATCAGGCCTCAATCATCCTTTTCTGTCTAATCTATATCCATTCAGTTGGAATTTAATTTTTTAGGGGATTGTTCAATTTAATTAAACCAGCATATATACTTTTTACAACAGCGAAACACATGGTAGTGGAGCAATCTACATTGTATTGTTAACATGAAATTGAGCGTCAGGCCTGACCCTTGAATCATCCATTTATGTTCATGTATTTCTCCACACGGTCGAAATTTTTGGGACTTGTTCAATTTAATTAAAGCATATAGGTGATCAGTACACCAATACACAGGCCAACACACAAAATAATCTGTGAGTGATAACGAATTTATGCCTAAATCCACTTTTTTTAATTGAGGTTTGCCGATTTTATTCAAACTAGCCCCTTTATGTGATTACTACACCAATAGACAGGGTAGCGCACAAACCTACATTATCTGGGAGGCTAAATCCATTTCCTCTTACTTCAGTCTTCAAACAATATACATTTTTTTTTTTGGGGGTTGTTGATATATTCAAAGCTATATATAGTGGCATATTCAAAGTGGTATATATATATATATATATATATATATATATATATTTAGTACACTAATACACAGGTTAGTCCACAACATTATCTGAAAATGTCCGGGCTATGGAAGGGTTCCAAATGAAAGGCCCAGAGCCAGAATATGGTTAGTAGCAGCACCATCTATCTGGCCAGAAGTAGTAGTAGTAGGAAGTCGCAACATTATAGTTGATCAGAAAGAATATGAGATTTTGGATTGTTTCACTCCTCCTCTCAATCGCAGCAGGATGACATGGAGGCAGAGTTCAACACCATGCCATGGAGCCAGAGGTCACAGCATTCCTCCTGCTTCTCCTCCTTGCAGCCCCAAAAAGGCTTTCAGTAGAGTCCTCTCAGTCTTCACTGCCCCTTCCTAGGAACGGCACCTTCCTTTTTCCTAAGAAGTGGCAAGAAAACCCCACCACGCCCTATGGCAGATAGTCAAGACAGTGTCCCTGTTGACTTGTGTGGGAGTAGCCAGTGTTTGTACTGCCCTGAGGAAGAGGTGGAGGAAGAGGCTGCAGACCCCAGGCATAGCTATGTTGGTGGTGGTAGTAGTGGCCTGTAGCTGCAGCATTGGGGTTGGGGGCAGCAACAGTGGCAGTCGGGAAGAGCAGGGGGAGGGGGGCAAAGAACCCACCATGATATATCCCACAGTCTGATAGAAGCAAAAGGGAGGATGAGGAGCTTGATGACAATTGTGTGCTTAACAGGAGTGCTGTTGAAGAGGCAACATTGGGGAAGAGGAGGAGTGATGGTGACAGACAGCATAGGCCTCGTACATTCCAAAGAACAGCCAGGGCCATGTCTGCTTCAGGATCTGACGATGCTGATGAAATTGTGGTTGGGTTCGGCTAAAACATGCCAGAGCTAAATCGAGCTCGGCTGCCTCTATCTCTGCTGTGTGAGTATCTCCTGTCTGGCATTTTTTCTCTATGTTCCTAGAAGACAAAAGCATTGCCTTGGTAAGCTGTGCAAGAGAAAATGGGCAGGCAACACAAACGTAGGCACCACAGCTCTACTGAATCACATGACGTGGCATTACCCCATCCCGTGGGCAAACAGATGTGGCAGCCAGCCACCGCAGCAGGAGTTTCCTCTTTCTCCTGGTCCCTCTTGTGGCAACCAATCTTCTTCCACAGGCAGTACAGTGCCTTTCACATTGCCATCATGCTTTTTTACTTCTCCCACTCAGTCTCCTCCTCAGCTCCATTGTCACTCATCAATAATAGAATGTGTGGCCAGGCAACAACCCTACGTGCCCAGCAATCAGATGGTGCACACGTTTAATTCCCACCTGGCCAAGTTGCTTGTGGTGCAGTTGCTGCCGTACCATATGGTCGAGTCTGCTGCCTTTAGGAATGGCATGTGCTCAGTCTCTCACGTGGCTGACAATGTGGGCTGCTCCCTTCAATTCTCGCTGTGCTGCAAAGTTCACACCATGGTGGACATCTGGTGCTGCTCTTACGGGCAGGCACGGTATTTCACAGCCCACTGGATCAATGTTTTTTTTCTGGCAGTGGTGAGGCAGCACCCCGGTAATGAGGCCAGGTACTTTTGACATCTCCACAATTGTGTAGGCCTGGCTTGTGTTCGCCCTCCTCCATGAACACATTCCCGTCTCCAACAGCAGCAGGGTTGCTCGCACTGCCCCTCCTTCCTATCACATGTGTCTAGTCAAGTGTTGCCATGTCATGTTGAAGGTGATTGGCCTGGGAGAGAGTAGCCACGCTGGCGAGCAGTTGCTCAAGTACATCAAGCATCAAACATCCTGCTGGCTGTCACCCCGCTGACTCCAACTGGGTACGATGGTCAGCGACAATGGGCGCAACATCCTGGCCACTCTGAAACTGGGTGAAATAACGCATGCTCCCTGCATGGTGTACATCATCAACCTAGTGGTACAGCACTTTCTAAATAAGTACACTTGCTTGAGCAAGATCCTGGCAAAGTCCAGGAGACTGTCCAAGCACTTCATACAGTCTTACATAGCAAGGAATGCTCTCCTGAACCTGAAGAAGAAGTCACTGGATGTAAGAGGTATGGGGTGCTGTATTATGGATAGCACTGGATTTAATGTGTATGCCAATGTGTATAAAATGTATATGGAGTAGGTAAATCTACTGTAAGTGTAGCCTATGTGTAATTTATATACTGTATGGTGTATCATATATGGGTGTATATTGTATACAGTGTCTATATAGTCTTTGTATGTATGCATACCTCCCAACTAGTGATGAGCGTCAGGGGCAATATTCAAATTTGCGATATTTTGCGAATATTTGGGCGAATATTCGCCATATATTCGAGAATTCGTGATCTCCAGTCATTATTTTCTTCATTGCGAAAATTCGCATTAAAAAATTTGCATAAAAATTCGCATCAACTGGTATAAAAATGAATATCCACGATCATGAATATATTTTGCGATATTCTAAATATTTGCGAATTCTCGAAATGCCGATATTCGCAATTAAAATTCGCAATTCGAATATTCGTGAGCAACACTACTCCCAACCATCCCTGATCGCACGCCACAGATAGTGTAGCTCCTTAGGTATTTTAAAAGTTGGGAGGTGTGTGTGTAATGTACAGGTGTATTTATATATGTGTACCATGTATATGGTGTATTTATGTGTATGTGTGTTGTATAAATATGGTAGATGTATATGTAAACATGTGTCGTGACACCGCGTGTCTGCCTTTGACTAGGGAACCTGTTGTTAAAAATGTGAATCTCACCCCTGTCTATAGGCACAGTATTCAGGAGGGGACCTCATTGACGTCTATGGGAGTTTTCTAGGCATCTTCTGTGACCCGTGCAGAGCTCATTGTACAAGGAAAGAATGGATAAGATTTGACAATTACCTATTGTGAATGCTGTATCTTGTCTTATCTGTCATTCTAATCCTGCTTGTAATGATATCACAAATAGATAAGCAAGTAACTGCAGTAAAGTGATCTGTACAGACCATGAACTGGCACTAATTATTAGGCTTAAACTGCAACTGCAGGATTTTATGATGATTTTGTTTAAATATAGATATTGAGATGGAAAATTTAAAATACCAATCTCTAAAAACATAAAAACATGATTTAAACAATGTCATTTTCTGATGATGCATTTCCATTAAAAACCCATGCACAATCCCTCTCTTCTACAGAGCATAAGCGCCATCTGTTGACGCATCGGCTGTCATCTACCACTTCTCAGCTGTTTGCTAGGAGAAAGCAGAAGAGCGTTGGAGCAGTTGCACCAGTTTTTAAGGGGTCATATATCACTTTGTACAGTGGGCTCTGTCTCCCATCTTATAGAGCTGCTGAAAAAAATAGCCGTCACAATGTAACACAACTCCTGATTGTGTCTTCACTATCACAGTTTGTACGATGCACATTGTATTTTTCCAAAAATATGGCACTGAATATTTTCATTTACATTCTGCATCCTCACCCCATTAACTCTTTTATATTTGGGGCACCACACGAGACATCACATGATCCAAATCTCTCACCCTGAATAGAAATGAAGATAACAGCCAGCAGATAACTGCCAGAAACTATATTGATGTTTCTGGAGTATCAGATACAAAGTATAAGATGAGACAATGTGTAGAATGTATATATATATATATATATATATATATATATATATATATATAGTTAAGGTGCAGCCTGCATTTGTGGGAGGGGCATGCAGTATATACGCTGCACGGGCCCCCACGTCAGCGCTCGGCAGACCTGGCGTTCCTCCTTCGGCTCTCCATTAGGCTGTTAGCATAATTCAGCTGTACTCTGCTGCCCCCTGCTGGTTTCTTTGGAATTGTCTTGCTTCACTCCTTGCTGTAATAGGTCCCGCGCCTCTCCTCCACTGTATCATTCCAATATTAGATAACCACAATTCTGTCTTCTACTCTACATTCTCATTCTTTCCCCATCTACTTCATCCAAATCAGCAGTATTATATACCTCATATAGACACCCCTGGTCCTGCTCCTAGTTCTTATGAAACTGCTTATCCTGGGTATCTGGCCAGTTTGTATCTGCTTGTGTCTCCCCTTGTAGGCTCTTCAAAAAAAAAAAAAAAAAGTCAAACTTTTACATCAGTCATGTCAAGTCTTCTTCCACGGTCATGCTATGTGACACTCCTTCTTTGGTTTGGCTTTCTGTTATCCCTAAGTGCACGGTCCCTTCACTTCTTCTATCTGGCACGGTTTCGCATCATCTGCTCCTCAGCTGTGGTTCATTTGTTCCGCTCTTGGGTCTCATACTTATTCTATATGGTACTTGAGGTTCCGTCTCAGGCTGTCCGTGTCTCTTGGTTCGCCCAGGCTGTCCGTGTCTCCCGGTTCGCCCAGGCTGTCCGTGTCTCCTGGTTCGCCCAGGCTGTCCTTGTCTCCTGGTTCGCCCAGGCTGTACGTGTCTCCCGGTTCGCCCAGGCTGTACGTGTCTCCTGGTTCGCCCAGGCTGTCCTTGTCTCCTGGTTCGCCCAGGCTGTCTGTGTCTCCTGGTTCGCCCAGGTTGTCCGTGTCTCCTGGTTCGCCCAGGCTGTCCGTGTCTCCTGGTTCGTCCAGGCTGTCCGTGTCTCCTGGTTCGCCGTGTCTCCTGTTCACCCAGGCCGTCCGTGTCTCCTGGTTCGCCCAGGCCGTGCGTGTCTCCTGCTTCGCCGTGTCTCCTGGTCCGCCCAGGTTGTCCATGTCTTTGCTTCACCATGTCTCCTGGTTCGCCCAGGCTGTCCGTGTCTCCTGGTTCGCCCAGGCTGTCCGTGTCTCTTGGTCATCTGTGTCTCCACTTTCCACGTCCTCATTTTTCCAGTCCACAACAGGCTCCTGATTCTGGTTCCCACCTTGGCCACGTTCCCCGTGTTTGCTCGTTGTTTCCGTGTCTCCTGGATCGCCCAGGGTTGTTTCCGTGTCTCCTGGATCGCCCAGGGTTGTTTCCGTGTCTCCTGGATCGCCCAAGGTTGTTTCCGTGTCTCCTAGATCGCCCAGGGTTGTTTCCGTGTCTCCTGGATCGCCCAGGGTTGTTCGTTTCACTGAATCTTCCAGGTTCCTCCTGGTTCTCCACATCGGTCGTTGGTTCTTATTTCTTATTTAGGTTACACACCAGTTCCATCTTTTCCTATTGTTAAAAAAAAAAAAAAAAAAAAAAGGGGGACAGTATTCTTATCATTACCTCTCTTGTTCATTTATTCCACTCCTAGACTGACCTGCTCCTCGTGTCTACCCTTTTGTCCTATTAGGCTTACTCCAAGGGGCTACAGGTAAGTTTTTCTCAACAGGGTGTTTGGGTCATGGCGATTGGTCAGGTTTCTCACGTAGGGTCATTTTATCAGTTCACTTTAGCTCCCGGACGCTCAGTACGGTACCCGACGGAATCTTCAGGTACGCAGTTTTCGCTTGTCTCCATTCTCGTTTCTTCTTTACCAGGTGGTGATGAATTATTTCTTTTAGGTCAACTATATCTCGCGCCTCGGACATGGACGACAACGTGTCCCTCCCAGGTTCTTCAGTTTCAGGCCGTAACAGTAATTCGTCATTAAGAAATTGGACCGTGTCCAGGCTGATCGCCGAGCTTAATTGTCGGGGGATCCGGCACCCGGCTTCTGCACGCAAGGCGGAACTATACCGCTTACTGATGACCGCCCCAAGCACGCCAGCCGATCAATTGGACATTAGCTCGGTTCATCAAGTTCTGGCTCAGATTCAGAGCTCCATTAGTGGCCTGACTAACTCATTCTCGGACATGCAGTCTAGGGTGTCGGCTCTGGAAGTCAGGTCAGTGACTTCCCCGCAATCCCGGGTGCGGCAGCTTCCCCTGTCACTTCCCGGGACATTGCAGGTAGGCCTCCAGCCACGCCTCAGGTTGCTCCTTCGCACTTTATACCAGAACACATTAAAAAGATATCATGGCAGGCAAGGACGTGAACCTTGCCGCCATCTTGATTGCCTCCCAGGATATCTCAGAAAACCGCGTTATCAACTGCGGGGAGGTGTCTGTCGTGCTGAAGGCGAAGGATGCACGGCTCAATCGGAAATGATCAACTTCGAATTCGTCCTGGCTTTCAGCATTTACAGGGACGTGGTGTGTTCTGCTCAACCAACTCGCAGGGAGGAGCTAGATATGTATTTATACCGAGTCATCGATCTGGCTCACAAATACGGTGGCTCGGCCCTTTATGATTATCACCGGTCATTTTCGGCCAAGGCCGCGCCGCTCTGAGCCAGTTCCAGTTTGTGACGAATTGGGCTGACCTGGACATGGAACCGAGTGGTGTCCTAACCCTCCGCAGTCCTCTCAGTCCACGCCCGCTCCAGGCCCGTCTGGCTCTACCAGATCTTCCGCCTCCCTAGACAAATTAGGTAGGCCCATTGTATACCTGGGTAGTAGCCAGGTGTGTAACAACTTTACGCGAAGGGCTGCGCTTTTAACGCTTGCCGCGCCCTTCACGTCTGCTCCCTCTGCTTCCATGCTCATCACGTTCATCTTGTCCTAGGAAGTCGGCCAGGGACCCCTGACTAGCTGACATCAACGTGGGGCTTTTGGCTGACTTCCTGGAGGACCATCCTGACCAGGCTTTTGTCACCTTTCTACTGGATGGCTTTCGTGAAGGGTTCCATACAGGTCTCATTTCGCTCCCGCAGGCTTGCTGGGAAGGCCCTAACTTGCTTTCTGCTTCCAGTGATCCCGAGGCAGTGGATACCCTCATCCAGGCAGAGGTAGACAAAGGTTTTATAATTGTGCCTTTTTCTGAGATTCCTTTCCGTTCCTGGCGGATCAATCCCATCGGTTTGGTCTCTAAGATATCTTCCAATAAAAAACGCCTAATCTATGATTTGTCCGCGCCTCATATGTCCGCTACACCCAGTTTAAATTCACTCATCCCATCAGAAGAGTATTCCATGCAGTACTCTTCAGTAGAAGAGGCAATTCAGTTCGTCCTCCAAGCTGGCAGGGAGCCTGGTTGGCGAAGGTGGACATCGCCGATGCCTTCAAGTTGCTGCCCATCCGCCCGCAACTTTGGCAATACTACGGCATCAAATGGGCAAACAAATTCTACTTCGCCAACCGGCTCACCTTCGGGTCCAAGAGTAACCCTTGGCTCTTTGAGCAATTTGCCAAGGCGTTACACTGGATCCTGGTACATCACGGCAGATTATCCATGGTCCTGCATTACTTAGACGATTTTCTGCTCATCGAGAAGCCTGGACAGATTCCTTCTATTCCGGGCAAGCTCTTAGATATATTTTCTCGTCTTCAGGTCCCGGTAGCAAGTTCCAAGACTGAGGGCCCGGCCACCAGGGTCACCTTCCTGGGCATAGTCCTGGATTCCACTAAAATGGAGGCTAGTCTCCCCAGCGAGAAACTGGTTAGGATCCGCTCTGCCATTTCTCAGGCGGTTCGGTCTCGCTACCTCCCCAAATCCGACCTGCAGTCCTTGCTGGGGATGCTGAACTTTGCAACCAGAATTATGCCTCAGGGAAGAACCTTCATATCTAGATTACTGCAACTACTTCCTTCCGCTCCTGAGCAGGATTCTGTCATTCATCTTGACAGCCAGGCCATCGCAGACCTCGCCATGTGGGAATCTTTTCTTTCCGCATGGAACGGCATTTCTTTGTTCGTGCCGCAATGGGACTCTTCCTCGCCCATCATTTTTTCAGATGCAGCAGGTTCTCTGGGGTTTGCTGCTACTTTTGGGTCGCACTGGCTGGCTGCCGGATGGTCCCCAGAATTGGCTGCAGATTCATCAGCTTTCAGTTCCTCCCCTCTCCTAGAACTCTATCCCATTGTGGCAGCGGCATTGGTCTGGGGTCAGCAATGGGCCAATTCTTCCGTGACGTTCGTTACGGATAGTCAGGTCCTGGTGGACATTCTTAACAAAGGCAGGGCAGGGTCCCCTAAGATCATGGCCTTGTTACGCAGGTTAGTCTGGCTTTCCTTAGTGCATAACTTCCACATGCGTAGCATCCATATAGCTGGCGAACAAAACAAAGCTGCTGATGCTCTTTCCCGGCTTAATTTTTCGGTATTCTTTCAGGAGGTACCCGAAGCAGATCGATCAGGCACACCGGTTCCACCATTCCATGCCCTCCTCCTGGAATAGATGCCCTTCTTCATGAAGCCAAGACTCTGGTCGCAAAATCTCTTTCACCGAACACGGCCAGAAACTATCAAGCCGGGATTAGGGCCTTTGAGAATTTACGCCAGGTTGTACCCGAGGGGCCAGCTCAGCGAGGTGTCTCACCTCATGGCTTTCATAGCTTATTGCCACAATCGGCTGTCATTATCATACAATACCATCAAGCTCTACTTGGCGGGCATTCAGCATCATCTTATGTTGTCCGATCCGCAGCGTGGTTCAATTTTTTCAGTCCAGGCCATTAAAGCAACCCTTCGGGGTCTCCAGAAAGCAGGCGGGGGTCCAGGAGCCGTAGGAAACCGTTATCTGGCAGTTTGTTTAGAGATCTTTCCTCTGCCTTAGACACTTGTCCTTTTGGGCCCTCCATTAGCATTGTATTGAAAGCTGCTATGTACCTCAGCTTTTACGGCTTTCTCTGGCCTGGGGAGGTCACCGCCCGCTCCAATCACCTGGGTTATCCGTTAAAGCAACATCTGTTCTGGGGCGGAGGTCACTTCACTCTCTCACTACCATCCACCAAAACCAATCAGACGGGTCCGCCCACCGAGGTTAAGTACTATCCTACAGGCAACGCCTGGTGCCCGGTTAGGGTTCTACATCAGCTGCTTTCTCATCTCCAGGCAGCTTCCCCGACAGTCCGCTGCTGCCTCACGCCGGCAGGGCCCTTACCACCTCACGCTTTATATCTTATATCCGTACCCTCGTTCAGGGATTGGGTCACGATCCCAAACTAATTTCCGGACATTCATTTCGCATTGGAGCAGCTTCGGCTGCCTCACGCCACCAGGTCCCGGCTCATGTCATCCAATCCATGGGTCGTTGGCGTTCGTCCTGCTACGCACGTTATGTACCGGATCCGCATGTTGAGATTTCACAAGCATTTTGTTCTCTGGTTTTGTGATATGTTAAATAAACTTTTCCTAACCGCTGTTTTTGCCCTCTTTTCCTTGGTGTACCGCGTCCGTGGCTCCCGGCACACTTCAGCCACCATGATCAGGTTAGGGATCAACGCTCCCGGTCATCATTCCTAGCCCTGACCATAAATAGTTAAGGCTGCTTGCAGCCTGCATTTGTGGGAGGGGCATGCAGTATATAGGCTGCACGGGCCCTCCACGTCAGACGCCCGATTCCCGCGCCCCTCCCTCCCTCCCATTTTTAGTCTTCCCCTTTCAATCTTCCCAACAGGTATGCCCTCTTTTCCTTGGTGTACCGCGTCCGTGGCTCCCGGCACACTTCAGCCACCATGATCAGGTTAGGGATCAACGCTCCCGGTCATCATTCCTAGCCCTGACCATAAATATATATATATATATATATATATATATAGAGAGAGAGAGAGAGAGAGAGAGAGAAAGACAGGGAAGGTGACAGAAGTCCCCAGAAACAGTTGAGGGAAATACTGGGGACAAAGAAATTCTGTGGTGTCAGCGTGATGAGGTAGAAGCAGTTTATTTGGTGCTGTTTTGGGAACCAAGTTCTGCCTGAAGTTCAGAAAAAATAGTTATGTGTAGAATTTCACTGGTTAGACAGAAGATACATAACTATCCTCTCATCATAGATCCATCACTTCACAGCTTTATACAGACTATATAGACATATAATATAAAGGTGAGTAATGCTGTAGATTCATCAAATTATCTGTCTTATTCTGATTTCTGGTTATAACCTATAGACAGACTTACCCATTGCATCAGCACTATTTTTGCCATACCTATATTGGGTACAGCGATGGGTCCTTAATAGACCCCATTTATAATAAGGTGGTCACCACTGGGATCAGTCATGTAATAGATGACACAACTCACACTGACACAGAGTCTCAGCTAATCTGTTATATGTCAAGAGATTATAGTGGAACTAAAGCCAGCCTTATGTCTAAATAAAGGGGATGTAATGGATGAGAAGACATGGCTGCTTTCTTCTAAAGACAGCACCACAACTGTCCATGGGTTATACACACACAATACCCCATGAACGGTGTGAGTAGTGATTTATCAAGTGGCTGGACTATGTTCTCATTATGTGCATATGTATTCCTTTACATGCCTCCTATAATCTTATTGGCAGCATGGTTTTTACAGTTAAAGTGGTTCTCTGGGAATTAAGAAAATGAAAATACTTAAATATCACTTCATTATAAATATATTACCAAATACCTTTCATTAGTTATAATAGATCGTTTTGTCAGGGGAGCAATCATTAGGAAAAATAAAATGGCTAGCCAACCTGTCCTAATTACACAGAAGGACAAGTTAAAGAGCTGTGCCATCTTCCTCTCTTACTTGTCAGGGATTATGAGCCTGAATACAGATAAGATCTTCAGCTGAATCTCTGTGGTAATGAAGTTCATTAGGAGACGTTGATAGTGGGGGTGTAGATAATGAGCAGCAGCACTTGTATGCAGTCTCCATTACCACAGCCCCACATTACCTCCATCTGTCCTGCCCGTCCTCCCTGTACGTCATGTCTCCTCATGAACTCCATTCATACAGAGATTCAGCTGAAGATCTTATCGTCTGTATTCAGGATCATAATCCCTGTCAAGCAGAGCAGAGAGGAGGATGAGGCGGCTCTTTACCTCAGTGTTGTAAAGCAACTTGTTCTGCTGTGTGATTAGGACAGGTTCTATGTGTGCTAATAGGACTGCGGCTATTTTATTTCTCATAATGATTGCTCCTAGAAAACTGAACCATTATAGCTAATGAAATGTATTTGGGAATATATTTATACTAAAGTAATATTTAAGTATTTTCATTTTCTTAATTTCTTAATTCCTGGAGAACCCCTTTAAGTTTAAGATAAAGATTAAAATCCAGCATGTTACATGTGCAGTATATGACAATAATACATAGAGCACATATTGGTCCATATTTATTAATCCTGACTAATGTGTAGACAAATTACATAATGTAGTCAGTCTGAAAATGGTGCAAATTTATCACAGTGCCCTATACTGAATGATAATCTTTTAGACTATCTAGTCTATACCACCTTTTAGTTGGTTTAGCTTTGGATGAAAATGTGTCCACATTCTTTGAAAATCCGTCTCGATGCTCCAAAATTCTGTCCACTAAAAACTTTGGACCAACTGTAACTTGTTCTATTCTGCAGCACTATGTGCACCAGAATTGTGGAAGAAGACAGAAGTTGGCAATTGTCCACTTTTTAGTTTAAAAGCAAGAGATGTAGAAGATATCAGAAGAAGTCATTCTCTGTGGTGCATGTGAATAATAACTATGTATAAATGTGGTGCACTAGAATATTGGCTCAAACTATGCCAAGAAAGTGATGCACTTATCATAGTTAATGTGGGTCATTGTGTGACTACAGCTCCTTGTGTACTTGGCTTAAGGACAGTCAAAATCTGAAAAAATATACAGATTACCAGTGTAAGTGCACATCATACATCACTATTATAAAACTACAATGTAAATGAAGGCACTAAGCGGGCAGCATGGTTGCTTCAGTGGTTAGCATTGGTGCCTTGAATCTGATCAAGAACAACATCTGCATGGAGTTTGTATGTTCTCCCCATGTTTGTGGGTGTTTCCTCCAAGTACCCCAGTTTCCTTCCACACTACAAAGCCATACTAATAGGGAACTTGTAGATTATGAGCCCCACTAAGGACAGAAAGTGATGATGATGTCTGTAAAGTGCTGTGTAACAAGTCAGCGCTATACAAGTAAGTAAAAATAAATACCGAATAATCTAGATATGATATTCTGCCCCTGGTGCTGAGCACTGGTGGGTCAATAGAAAAGCTGGGGATTAACCCGTTCAGTACCAGCGCCATACATGTACGGCGCTGGCTACTGTGGCTTAAATACCAGCGCAGTAGTACTATGGCGCGTTGATCGGGAGGGTGCAGCAGCTGATCAGCTGCAGGCATCCGGCAGTGACTGACCCTTGCTGTATGCGCCCACATGGGGGAAAACACCAATACTGGCGCATGAACCCTAGATGTGCCGCGGTCAGTGCTGACCGCAGGACCTGTGATGTGTGGGGAGGGAGAACCCATCAAATCCCCGCGCTGATGTGACGGGGACCCAATGGCTTGGACGGCAGCCCGATGCCTTCACAGTCAAGTGTTTCCAAATTCCGTAAAAAGGTTTAGGGGGTCAAAGTGCTCAGTCCACCCCCCCAAAAAAAAAATATATATATATTCTTTAAGTGGTGTAGTTACTATCTCTCTTTGTGGAGGGTGCAATCTATTAGACATATGGAAATTATAGAGCCTTCCCCACTCAGGCTCCCTAACTATTAGCCAGCCCCTCTGGGGGACAGTGCATGTAATACCACATTTCCTGCTGTGGACACGAAGGTGGAAATGTCTCACCAGACATGACTTTCATGAGACAAGTCTTTCACCGGTAACGAAAGGAAAACATGATTTACATAAGAAGAGAAATTTATAGACCACTGATCGCTCTGATAGTTTTCTTCTTCTTCTTCTACTGTGTATGAAGCTTTATTATAGAGACATAATGGGGATGAGGAAGGAGGTTTTTGTACGGCTCTGTATCACTGTGTGAGAGGAGTGCTATAACTCTGCTGACAGTAATAATGTCCTGCATCGTCTTCCGTCACTCCTCTGATTGTCAGAGTGAAATCTGTTCTAGATCCGGATCCGGTGAACCGGTCTGGGACTCCGGATTGTCGAGTGTTGGCAAATAAGATGAGAAGATTTGGAGGCTGCCCGGGTTTCTGCTGGTACCACTGTAAATAATCTTTGGAATCTACACTGTAATAGACGCTTTCACTGGCTTTACATGACATGGTGACTGTGTCTCCTGGGGACACGGATATATAATCTGGAGGCTGTGTCAGTACAATCTCTCCACAGGAAACTAGGAGAAGAAAGAGAAGAGATAACGGTGACAATCATTGACAGAAATGACATGAGCTCCTTCTCTTACTACATGTATACAGTGATGCCCCATGTCTTCTCTTACTACATGTATGCAGTGATGTCCCATGTCTTCTCCTCTTACTACATGTATGCAGTGATGTCCCATGTCTCCTCCTCTGTCCACATAGTATAAACCTCACTGGACATTACCTTGTATGTAAAGATACAGCACACAGAGCAGAGACCTCAGGGAAACCATCTTCATGGTGCTGGACAATCACAGACGCAGATCATTGGCTTCATGTCTTATTTATATCAGATGAAATCTCCAGGGAATAGTCTGAGAGATGATGTCACACTGGAATATACAAATCTATGCAGATTATGACCTATATACTGGAGCTCAACCATGAGGAAATCCACATAAAGAAATGTGTTTTTTGTTTTTAACCCTTTCCCTGGTCGGCTCTGACGACTGCTCCTGATAAGAAGGGGGTGCTGTGTATACGCCGAGCCCTGACATCACTGTTACTACTTATTATTATGACTCTTGACTGGAATAATAAAATACACTGCAGTTTAGACAGAAGAAAATATTAAAATGAAATCTCAGCATTATTCAGGATAAAAGACACGATAACATTCTGAATATAAGCAGCGACCTGCATGGAAGAGTGCTCAGAGGAGGATAGGAGTGGTAATTGTGGTCCTGATAGGTGTAGTAGTGGTTTTTGGTGGTATTCCTCACTCTTGCACATGGAGGGACACAACCCTTTTTCTCCTCGGAGCACACCCTGAAGTTTGGGGGCACAGAGCATGGAGACCCAAAACAAGGGGTTACTTAGCCTGGAGGCAGAGAACAACATGGTTCGAAGCATAGAGCATAGGGGCATAAAATATGGGAACATAGAGCATGGGAGTACAGACCATGAGGGCACAGAGCATGTCTTATTATATGAGGGGGCACAGAACATGTATCACTTCATGAGGGACATATGTAGTACATGGGGACCCAGAGAATGTGCAGTACTCCAGTGGAAAGGAGTGTCTGCAATTGTTTGATAATGTAGTGATAGGGTAAGGTTCTGCACTTCATGTAATGCACTGTAACAATGTATGCTCAGAACGTTTCAACACGAGCTAGATGTTGCCAGGACTCACAAAACTGGCCCTGTCCTCTCTGGAGCTTAGTGTGTGGACTAGCTCCTCTCCCTAGTTCCAGGAGAAGATTCTAGTTGTGCTAGGAGTCGAGAGTGTGAGGAGGCACAGTGCAAACATGTTCTCCTCTACTCCTGCATTCAGATTCAGTTCTCCATAAACTAATAGATCCTCCACTACTATCAGAAACAGAGAGACATTTTAGAGAATTTTCATGGCTGGAGAAAGTGTTAAGCAAGGTAACTAGAGTAGAGAATTGTAGACTTTGCTGCTGCAAGGGAAACAAGTTAAGACATCCTATGCACCCTAGGTTAGTGGACACAGAGGCTACAAAGTTTAATTCGGCAAGTTGATCATCATCAAGCATTTCAGACCCAGCTACAGTGGAGGGATGATGTTTTCAGACACCCTACAAACATCAGGTACTATTTTAAACAGTGATATTTTAGGAACCGCACACCGCTGTGAGAATTGCAGACATGTGACAGGTTATGATTGCTTGTCAGCGATCCTAGTACAAGATACTATAGCAAAAGAATGAGTAATCCGAGGGTAATTGCTGTAAACATCTGTGCACACAGTAAAGAGAGTGCATTTTTAAGTTTAATCTGGCCTGTTTACTGACTCTCCTAACACCACAAGCTGGCCGTTTCTTCATTTTCAGCCCTGCCTTGCATTCACAAGGACATTTAACATTAAGGGCACCCCAAACTACCATCAAGCTGGGAGTCCTAGCTACAGGGAGGGCCCAAGGGAACACAGGGTGGCCTTACTTCACTGCACTGAGCCCAGGGAGTGATGGCTCGAGGAGTACATCGTGACTAGTGTTGAGCGAACAGTTCGAAAATCGTTTGGGTCCGTACCGAATTTTGGTGTGTCCATGACACGGACCCGAACCGGACATTTTCAAAAAGTTCGGGTTCGGGTCCGGTGTTCGTCGATTACTTCCCGCTTTCTGAAGGGCTGCACAGCAGCCAATCAGCTAGCGTTTTACTTCTTGCCCTAAGAGCCCATCACAGCCATGCCTACTATTGGCAAGGCTGTGATTGGCCAAGTGCAGCATGTGACCCAGCCTCTATTTAAGCTGGAGTCACGTAGCGCCGCACGTCACACTGCTCTGACTAGTGTAGGGAGAGGATGCAGCTTCTGTGAGGGCGAGATAGGCAGGGATAAAGAAGTGATTGAATGATCTACCTTTCTACACCTGTGCATCAGAACAACTCAGCTGAGCTGTTCACTGAAAGTCACTATTTTGTTGAGACTGGCCAGAGCGATTTTTACTGGCACATGTAACTGGGCTGACCGGCGGTGGCCATTTTGAGACTTGTGGTGCGCCAGCACAAGCTGCCACAGAGTCTAAACCAAAGCTCCAAAGAAGTGTAAAATCTACACCTGTGAATCAGAACAACAGCGATTCAGCTGCTCAGTCAAAGTCTATTTTTTTTCTGGCTGGGCAGACCGTTTTCT
This sequence comes from Bufotes viridis, assembly GCA_033119425.1. Taxonomy (NCBI): domain Eukaryota; kingdom Metazoa; phylum Chordata; class Amphibia; order Anura; family Bufonidae; genus Bufotes; species Bufotes viridis. The sequence continues at coordinate 608,351,170 of CM065589.1, forward strand.
GGCACATGTTACTGGGCTGATAGGCGGCGGCCATTTTGGGACTTGTGGTTCTACAGCAAAAGCTGCCACAACGTCCATTAATCTCATGTAATACTCGATTTTTCATAGATATACTACATCAGGGGTTTGGCTGTGCTTGTGTCACCCATACTAACTGCAAAGATATTTAATATATCAGTGGTGAAACTGAAAGTAACCCACTTGGATAGCAAATCCCATGAATGTGCTGTTCCAGCTAGGCTAGCCAGTGCCACTACAGCCAGCCAAGTCCAATACTGTCAGCCAGAAAAAAAAAAATTTTATGTGCCAGAAATATAAATTAGAAAAAGCTTTCACCGTAATAATAAAATTATTCTGGTGTTAGACCAGAAGAAGCACTCCAGTCGTAATTAATACTGTAAAAAGGCTTAGGCAATATTTCTCCCAGTGTGGGAAATTTATCTAGCAAAACTAGCATTTTAAAAATTCTGGTGTTCTGAAATACCAGCAGTTTTCTTGTAACTAATACCGCCAAAAGGCATTATTGTCCAGTGTTGTAATTTTGGTGAAAAAAAGGCCAATTTAATCAATCTGGTGTTTGTTAGACCAGAAACACTAGGCCTCACGTTTTTACTCCTGTAAAAGGAATTATATCTCACCGTGTGGGAATCTATTTACCAAAACTATCATTTTAAAAAATCTGATGTCCACTTTGCAGCAGTTTTCTTGTAAATAATACCGCCAAAAGGCATTATTGTCCAGTGTTGTAATTTTGCTGAAAAAAGGCCAATTTAATTAATCTGGTGTTTGTTAGACCAGAAACACTAGGCCTCACGTTTTTACTCCTGTAAAAGGAATTATATCTCCCGTGTGGGAACTATGTACCAAAACTAGCATTTTAAAAATCTGATGTCCACTTTGCAGCAGTTTTCTTGTAAATAATCCTGCCAAAAGGCATTATTGTCCAGTGTTGTAATTTTGGTGAAAAAAAGGCCAATTTAATCAATCTGGTGTTTGGTAGACCAAAAACACTGGGCCTCACGTTTTACTCCTGTAAAAGGAATTATATCTCCCGTGTGGGAAGCTATGTACCCAAACTAGCATTTTAAAACTTCAGATGTCCAATTTGCAGCAGTATTCTTGTAAATAATACCGCCAAAAGGCATTATTGTCCAGTGTTGTAATTTTGGTGAAAAAAGGCCAATTTAATCAATCTGGTGTTTGGTAGACCAAAAACACTAGGCCTCACGTTTTTACTCCTGTAAAAGGAATTATATCTCCCGTGTGGGACTCTATGTACCAAAACTAGCATATTAAAAATTCTGGTGTCCACTTTGCAGCAGTTTTCTTGTAAATAATACCACCAAAAGGCATTATTGTCCAGTGTTGTAATTTTGCTGAAAAAAAGGCCAATTTAATCAATCTGGTGTTTGTTAGACCAGAAACACTAGGCCTCACGTTTTTACTCCTGTAAAAGGAATTATATCTCCCCGTGTGGGAACCTATGTACCAAAACTAGCATTTTAAAAAATTCTGATGTCAAATTTGCAGCAGTTTTCTTGTAATTAATACCGCTAAAAGGCATTATTGTCCAGTGTTGTAATTTTGGTGAAAAAAAGGCCAATTTAATCAATCTGGTGTTTGGTAGACCAAAAACACTAGGCCTCACGTTTTACTCCTGTAAAAGGAATTATATCTCCCGTGTGGGAATCTATGTACCCAAACTAGCATTTTAAAACTTCAGATGTCCTATTTGCAGCAGTATTCTTGTAAATAATACCGCCAAAAGGCATTATTGTCCAGTGTTGTAATTTTGGTGACAAAAAGGCCAATTTAATCAATCTGGTGTTTGGTAGACCAGAAACACTAGGCCTCACGTTTTTACTCCTGTTAAAAGGAATTATATCTCCCGTGTGGGAATCTATGTACCAAAACTAGCATTTTAAAAATTCTGATGTCCAATTTGCAGCAGTTTTCTTGTAAATAATACCACCAAAAGGCATTATTGTCCAGTGTTGTAATTTTGCTGAAAAAAGGCCAATTTAATCAATCTGGTGTTTGTTAGACCAGAAACACTAGGCCTCACGTTTTACTCCTGTAAAAGGAATTATATCTCCCCGTGTGGGAATCTATGTACCAAAACTAGCATTTTAAAAATTCTGATGTCAAATTTGCAGCAGTTTTCTTGTAATTAATACCGCCAAAAGGCATTATTGTCCAGTGTTGTAATTTTGGTGAAAAAAAGGCCAATTTAATCAATCTGGTGTTTGGTAGACCAAAAACACTAGGCCTCACGTTTTTACTCCTGTAAAAGGAATTATATCTCCCGTGTGGGAATCTATGTACCCAAACTAGCATTTTAAAACTTCAGATGTCCTACTTTGCAGCAGTATTCTTGTAAATAATACCGCCAAAAGGCATTATTGTCCAGTGTTGTAATTTTGGTGACAAAAAGGCCAATTTAATCAATCTGGTGTTTGGTAGACCAGAAACACTAGGCCTCACGTTTTACTCCTGTAAAAGGAATTATATCTCCCCGTGTGGGAATCTATGTACCAAAACTAGCATTTAAAAAATTCTGATGTCAAATTTGCAGCAGTTTTCTTGTAATTAATACCACCAAAAGGCATTATTGTCCAGTGTTGTAATTTTGGTGAAAAAAAGGCCAATTTAATCAATCTGGTGTTTGGTAGACCAAAAACACTAGGACTCACGTTTTACTCCTGTAAAAGGAATTATATCTCCCGTGTGGGAATCTAAGTACCAAAACTAGCATTTTAAAACTTCTGGTGTCCAATTTGCAGCAGTTTTCTTGTAAATAATACCGCCAAAAGGCATTATTGTCCAGTGTTGTAATTTTGCTGAAAAAAGGCCAATTTAATCAATCTGGTGTTTGTTAGACCAGAAACACTAGGCCTCACGTTTTTACTCCTGTAAAAGGAATTATATCTCCCGTGTGGGAATCTAAGTACCAAAACTAGCATTTTAAAAATCTGATGTCCACTTTGCAGCAGTTTTCTTGTAAATAATACCACCAAAAGGCATTATTGTCCAGTGTTGTAATTTTGCTGAAAAAAGGCCAATTTAATCAATCTGGTGTTTGTTAGACCAGAAACACTAGGCCTCACGTTTTACTCCTGTAAAAGGAATTATATCTCCCGTGTGGGACTCTATGTACCAAAACTAGCATTTTAAAAAATTCTGATTTCAATTTTGCAGCAGTTTTCTTGTAATTAATACCGCCAAAAGGCATTATTGTCCAGTGTTGTAATTTTGGTGAAAAAAAGGCCAATTTAATCAATCTGGTGTTTGGTAGACCAAAAACACTAGGCCTCACGTTTTTACTCCTGTAAAAGGAATTATATCTCCCGTGTGGGAATCTATGTACCAAAACTATTATTTTAAAAAATCTGATGTCCACTTTGCAGCAGTTTTCTTGTAAATAATACTGCCAAAAGGCATTATTGTCCAGTGTTGTAATTTTGCTGAAAAAAAGGCCAATTTATTCAATCTGGTGTTTGTTAGACCAGAAACACTAGGCCTCACGTTTTACTCCTGTAAAAGGAATTTTATTTCCGATGTGGGAATCTATGTACCAAAACTAGCATTTTAAAAATTATGGTGTCCAATTTGCAGCAGTGTTCTTGTAATTAATACCGGAAAAAGGAATTATATCTTCCAGTGTGGGAATTTTGGGGCTAAAAAATAATATATTTTATTGTGGTGCGAGTTGAATCGCAACAATGAGGAAACATTCTATTAAGGGACGAGACGCGGTCGAGGTGGTGTCCGTGGAGCCTCTGTTGCTGCCAGAGGACGTGGCCGTTCGGCCTCAGGCGCACAAAGTAGTGAACCAACTCCCTCAAGTAGCCGGCAGAATTTACAGCTATATTTGGTGGGGCCCATTGCCGTTATGAGGATGGTAAGGCCTGAGCAGGTACAGGCATTAGTCTATTGGGTGGCCGACACTGCTTCCAGCACGTTCACCACATTGTCTTCTGCCCAGTCTTCTGCGGAAAGCGCACAGGTGGCACCTGAAAACCAAGCCCATCAGTCTGTCACATCACCCCCATGCATATCAGGGAAACTGGCTGAGCCTCAAGTTATGCAGCAGTCTCTTATTCTGTTTGAAGACTCTGCTCCCACGGTTTTCCAGGGGCGTCCACCTAGCCCTTCCCAAGCGGTGGAAGACATTCCATGCACTGACGCACAACCACTTATGTATCCAGATGATGAGGACATGGGAATACCACCACAACAGAGTGACCGAGTGTCTGATGATGACGAAACACAGGTGCCCACTGCCGCGTCTTATTGCAGTGTGCAGACTGAACAGGAGGAGGTCAGGGAGGAAGACTGGGTGGAAGACGATGCAGAGGACGATGAGGTCTTAGACCCCACATGGACTGAAGGTCGTGCCGCTGACTTAAATAGTTCAGAGGAAGAGGCAGTGGTGAGACCGAGACAACAGCTAAGCCAAAGAGGGAGCAGGGGGCAAAAGCAGAACAGCCGCCGTCCAGAGAGTTTGCCTGCTATTGGCCAGCGCCAACAGGGACCCAGCACCCCAAAGGCATCTTTAAGGAGTTCCCTGGCATGGCACTTCTTCAAACAATGTGATGAGGACAAGACCAGAGTGGTTTGCACGCTGTGCCATCAGACCCTGAGGCGAGGCATTAACGTTCTTAACCTGAGCACCACCTGCATGATCAGGCATCTACATGCAAAGCATGAACTGCAGTGGAGTACACACCTTAAAAACAAGGAACCCGCTCAGGCTCCCCCTGCTCCCTCTACCGCTGCTGCCTCGGCTTCCGCATCGAGAGGAATGTTGCCACCTGCCGAGCAGCAAACAGAGGATGTACCACTGACACCACCACCACCACCGCCACCGTCACCTAGCGTCTCCACTATTTCACACAGCAGCGTTCAGCTCTCCATCTCTCAAACCTTTGAGAGGAAGCGCAAATTCCCACCTAGTCACCCTCGAGGCCCTTGGCCTGAATGCCAGCATTTCTAAACTACTGGCCTTTGAAATGCTGTCATTCCGGCTGAGTGGACACAGACAGCTTCAAACAGCTGATGGCCATGGCTGTCCCCCAGTATGTGGTTCCCAGCCGCCACTACTTCTCCAAGACAGCCGTGCCTTCCCTGCACATGCAAGTGTCCGATAAAATCAAGTGTGCACTGCGCAACGCCATTTGTGGCAAGGTCCACCTAACCACAGATACGTGGACCAGTAAGCATGGTCAGGGACGCTATATCTCCCTAACTGCACACTGGGTAAATGTAGTGGCAGCTGGGCCCAAGGCGGAGAGTTCCTTGGCGCACGTCGTTCCGCCGCCAAGGATCACAGGGCATCATTCTTTGCCTCCTGTAGCCTCCTCCTCCTACTCGGCTTCCTCCTCCTCCTCCTCTGCTTCCACCAGCTCATCCAGTCAGCCACACACCTTCACCACCAACTTCTGCACAGCCCGGGGTAAACGTCAGCAGGCCATTCTGAAACTCATATATTTGGGGGACAGGCCACACCGCGCAGGAGTTGTGGCGGGGTATTGAACAACAGACCGACCAGTGGTTGCTGCCGGTGGGCCTCAAGCCCGGCCTGGTGGTGTGCGATAATGGGCGAAATCTCGTGGCAGCTCTGGGACTAGCCGGTTTGACGTACATCCCTTGCCTGGCGCATGTGCTGAATTTGGTGGTGCAAAAGTTCATTCACAACTACCCAGACATGTCAGAGCTGCTGCATAAAGTGCGGGCCGTCTGTGCGCGCCTCCGGCGTTCACATCCTGCCGCTGCTCGCCTGTCAGCGCTACAGCGGAACTTCGGCCTTCCCGCTCACCGCCTAATATGCGACGTGCCCACCCGGTGGAACTCCACCTTGCACATGCTGGAGAGACTGTGCGAGCAGCAGCAGGCCATAGTGGAGTTTCAGCTGCAGAACGCACGGGTCAGTCGCACTGCGGAACAGCACCACTTCACCACCAATGATTGGGCCTCCATGCGAGACCTGTGTGCCCTGTTGCGCTGTTTCGAGTACGCCACCAACATGGCCAGTGGCGATGCCACTGTTATCAGCGTGACAATACCAATTCTATGTCTCCTAGAGAAAACGCTTAGGGCGATGATGAAAGAGGAGGTGGGCCAGGGCCAGGAGGAGGAGGAGGAGGATGACGGGTCGCTTTTAGCACTTTCAGGCCAGTCTGTTAGAAGTGGCTCAGAGGGAGGTTTTTGCAACAGCAGAGGGCAGGTACAAATGTGGCCGGCCAGGGACCACTACTGGAGGACGAGGAGGAGGAGGTGGAGGAGGATGAGGATGAAGCAGGTTCACAGCGGGGTGGCACCCAGCACAGCGCAGGCACATCCCTGGTGCGTGGCTGGGGGATACAGAGGATGATGACGATGCGCCTCCCACAGAGGACAGCTTGTCCTTACCTCTGGGGAGCCTGGCACACATGAGCGATTACATGCTGCAGTGCCTGCGCAACGACAGCAGAGTTGCCCACATTTTAACGTGTGCTGACTACTGGGTGGCCACCCTGCTGGATCCACGGTATAAAGACAATGTGCCCACTTTACTTCCTGCACTGGAGCGTGATAGGAAGATGCGCGAGTACAAGCGCACACTGGTAGACGCGCTCCTGAGAGCATTCCCAACTGTCACAGGGGAACAGGTGGAAGGCCAAGGCCAAGGCAGAGGAGGAGCTAGAGGTCGCCCACGCAGCAGTGTCACGGCCAGCTCCTCTGAGGGCAGGGTTAGCATGGCAGAAATGTGGAAAAGTTTTGTCTCCACGCCACAGCTAACTGCCCCACCACCTGATACGGAACATGTTAGCAGGAGGCAACATTTCACTAACATGGTTGAACAGTACGTCTGCACACAACTCCACGTACTGACGGATGGTTCGGCCCCATTCAACTTCTGGGTTTCCAAATTGTCCACGTGGCCAGAATTAGCATGTTATGCCTTGGAGGTGCTGGCCTGCCCGGCGGCCAGCGTTTTATCTGAACGTGTATTCAGCACGGCAGGGGCGTCATTACTGACAAACGCAGCCGCCTGTCCGCAGCCAACGTGGACAAGCTGGCGTTTATAAAAATGAACCAGGCATGGATCCCACAAGACCTGACCCTCCCTTGTGCAGAGTAGTCCTTAATAACTGCCTTAAACCATGTTGTCTTGTACTCCTGGCCACTTCTTCATTGAAAAATCAATTTTTGAAATTAAGTAGGATCTTGGGGTGCAACCCAGAGTTGAATGAACCTTCCCTCTGTCTGGGTGCCGGGGCCAAAGTACATGAAAGTGTCCTTCTCCTGTGCTGGGTGATATGAATGTTATACTTGTGCTGTCTGACATGTCTCCTTTGTGTGGGTGTGGGTGCAGGGGGCCAAAATCACTGAAAGCGGCCTTCTCCTGTGGTGGGTGATCGAAATGCCTGATTCTCTGCTGTGGGACCTCTCTCCTCCGTCTGGCTGCAGGGGTCAAGGTCTCTAAAAGTGCCCTTCTCCTGTGGTGGTTGATGTAAAACTGATGCTTGTGCTATCTGACCTGTCTCCTCTGTGTCGGTGCTAAGGCCTAAGTCACTGAAAGCGGCCTTCTCCTGTGCTGGCTGATATAAATGCCTGAATCTCTGCTGTGGGACCTCTCTCCTCCGTGTGGCTGCAGGGGTCAAAGTCTCTAAAAGTGGCCTTCTCTTGTGCTGGGTGATGTGAAGCTGATGTTTGTGCCATCTGACATGGTTGCCGGGTCCCATTAAATGGTGGCCTACTCCTGTGGTGGGTGATCTAAATGCATGATTCTCTGCTGTGAAAACCTCTCTCCTCCGTCTGGGTGCAGGGGTCAAAGTCTCTCAAAGTGGCCTTCTCTTGTGGTGGGTGATGTGAAGCTGATGTTTGTGCCATCTGACATGGTTGCCGGGGTCCCATTAAATAGTGGCCTACTCCTGTGGTGGGTGATCTAAATGCCTGATTCTCTGCTGTGAAAACCTCTCTCCTCTGTCTGGGTGCTGGTCCGAACTAAATGAGAGTGGCCTTCTCCGTTGGTGGTTGATATGACGCATGATTCCTTGCTGTGGGACCTGTATCCTCTGTCTGGGTGCTGGTCCAAAATAAATGAGAGTGGCCTTCTCCGGTGGTGGTTGATATGACGCATGATTCCTTGCTGTGGGACCTCTCTCCTCTGTCTGGGTGCTGGCCCAAAATAAATGAGAGTGGCCTTCTCCGGTGGTGGTTGATATGACGCCTTATTCCTTGCTGTGGGACCTCTCTCCTCTGTCTGGGTGCTGGTCCGAAATAAATGAGAGTGGTCTTCTCCGGTGGTGGTTGATATGACGCATGATTCCTTGCTGTGGGACCTGTATCCTCTGTCTGGGTGCTGGTCCCAAATAAATGAGAGTGGCCTTCTCCGGTGGTGGTTGATATGAGGCATGATTCCTTGCTGTGGGACCTCTCTCCTCTGTCTGGGTGCTGGTCCTAAATAAATGAGAGTGGCCTTCTCCGTTGGTGGTTGATATAAGGCATGATTCCTTGCTGTGGGACCTGTATCCTCTGTCTGGGTGCTGGTCCGAAATAAATGAGAGTGGCCTCTCTAGTGGTGGGTGATATGACGCATGATTCCTTGCTGTGGGACCTGTATCCTCTGTCTGGGTGCTGAATAAATAAATGAGAGTGGCCTTCTCCATTGGTGGTTGATATGACGCATGATTCCTTGATGTGGGACCTCTCCTCTGTCTGGGTGCTGGTCCAAAATACATGAGAGTGGCCTTCTCCGGTGGTGGTTGATATGACGCATGATTCCTTGCTGTGGGACCTGTATCCTCTGTCTGGGTGCTGGTCCAAAATAAATGAGAGTGGCCTTCTCCGGTGGTGGTTGATATGACGCCTTATTCCTTGCTGTGGGACCTCTCCCTCTGTCTGGGTGCTGGTCCGAAATAAATGAGAGTGGCCTTCTCCGTTGGTGGTTGATATGACGCATGATTCCTTGATGTGGGACCTTCTCCTCTGTCTGGGTGCTGGTCCAAAATAAATGAGAGTGGCCTTCTCCGGTGGTGGTTGATATAACGCATGATTCCGTGATGTGGGACCTCTCTCCTCTGTCTGGTGCTGGTCCAAAATACATGAGAGTGGCCTTCTCAGGTGGTGGTTGATATGACGCATGATTCCTTGATGTGGGACCTCTCTCTCTGTCTGGGTGCTGGTCCAAAATAAATGAGAGTGGCCTTCTCCGGTGGGGGTTGATATGACGCATGATTCCTTGATGTGGGACCTCTCCTCTGTCTGGGTGCTGGTCCGAACTAAATGAGAGTGGCCTTCTCCGGTGGTGGTTGATATGACGCATGATTCCTTGATGTGGTACCTGTATCCTCTGTCTGGGTGCTGGTCCAAAATAAATGAGAGTGGCCTTCTCCGGTGGTGGTTGATATGACGCATGATTCCTTGATGTGGGACCTCTCTCCTCTGTCTGGGTGCTGGTCCGAACTAAATGAGAGTGGCCTTCTCCGGTGGTGGTTGATATGACGCATGATTCCTTGATGTGGGACCTGTATCCTCTGTCTGGGTGCTGGTCCAAAATAAATGAGAGTGGCCTTCTCAGGTGGTGGTTGATATGACGCATGATTCCTTGATGTGGGACCTCTCTCCTCTGTCTGGGTGCTGGTCCAAAATACATGAGTGGCCTTCTCCGGTGGTGGTTGATATGACACATGATTCCTTGCTGTGGGACCTCTCTCCAATTGATATTGGTTAATTTTTTTCATTTGCTGGTCCAAAATAAATGAGAGTGGCCTTCTCAGGTGGTGGTTGATATGACGCATGATTCCTTGATGTGGGACCTCTCTCCTCTGTCTGGGTGCTGGTCCAAAATACATGAGTGGCCTTCTCCGGTGGTGGTTGATATGACACATGATTCCTTGCTGTGGGACCTGTATCCTCTGTCTGGGTGCTGGTCCCAAATAAATGAGAGTGGCCTTCTCCAGTAGTGGATGATATGACGCATGATTCCTTGCTGTGGGACCTCTCTCCAATTGATATTGGTTAATTTTTATTTATTTTATTTTATTTTAATTCATTTCCCTATCCACGTTTGTTTGCAGGGGATTTACCTACATTGTGCTGCCTTTTGCAGCCCTCTAGCCCTTTCCGGGAGTCTTTTACAGGCTTTTTAGTGCCCAAAAGTTCGGGTCCCCATTGACTTCTATGTGGTTCGGGTTCGGGATGAAGTTCGGGTTGAGTTCGGATCACGAACCCGGACATTTTTTCTGGAAGTTCGGCCGAACCTCTCGAACCCGAACATCCAGGTGTTCGCTCATCTCTAATCGTGACACATCATCATCAGGGTTACTACCACTCCTATTCTACTGCTGGATCCAGTTCTGGCTTTGGCTGAAAAACCTGCAGGAAAATCTGCCTTAAAACCTCCTTACATGAAACCTATTGTGATGCTTCTTTAATGCATCCAGAGTTTTCTGTACATTTCTTTTGTCGGCAGCACAGAGTGAGAGGTCCTCAGCTGCCATAGCAGCCAACTAGCAGCAGGTGTACGCCATGCAGGTTGGCGATCAAAGGACCGAGGGCGAGGGACCCTCCCTGCTCAGAAGGGATGCAATTGACTATAGCATCTAAAAGGTTAACTGGCCGGGATCAGAGTTATCTCTGTGTAATATAGCTAACACCCATCATGTATAGAGAGGGCACAGCTAGTATGCCTACTACATGCGCCCACCATGTACCTCAGACGTACAGTCACTCCCAGGTGTAAAAAAGGGTTCATAAATTGTCAGCGAAATAGTTCTTGTTCATTTTGTTTGTGATGTTATTAGTTAGGACCTAAGTGGCTTCAAAGACACCAAAGCTCATCCTTCCTCTATCCCCATATTCCAGAAGCCATGCAGGTTGTCTCAACAATAACCTTATTGAGTTACATTAACTTTCACTTTGTAATTCACTCCTTCATTCAGAAGTAAAAGTACTTGTAATCTATATGCAAATGAGCAAATAAGTGCACTCATGGCTGGACCAATCCACTTTGTGCACCCCTGCTCCTCCTGTTTTCTTAGCCAGCCCCTCTGTCTACTTTCTGAATGACGGGTCCAGTTTCTTGCATTGACTTTTCACCTGGTCCTGTCAATGAAGAAGTATAGGCTGGAAGAGGAAGAAGGAGAAGTCAGGGTACAGTGAGGGGTCCACCATTGGTGCACTTAACTGCTCACTTGCATGTCGAATAAAAGCACCTTTTCTCCAAAATGAAGCAAAAGATCATTAAAGGGGTTGTCCAAATTATATTTATTGATGACCTATCCTCAGGATAGGTCATCAATATCAGATCGGCGGGGTCCGACACCCGGCACCCCCGTCGATCAGCTGTTTGAAGAGAAGCGCGCCGTGCCAGCTGCCTCCTCGTCATTTTACATGCTGACGTTGCATCTGCAGCGGTGAGCAGGTAGTATTACACCCAAGCCGTTCTATTCATTTCAATGGGACGGCTCTGTAGTATACACTTGTATAGAAACGAGCCGTCCCATTGAAATGAATGGAACGGCTTGGGTGTAATTACACTGCTCACCGCTGCAGATGCAACGGCCAGCATGTAAACAATGACGAGGAGGCAGCGCTGGCACGGCGCCGCCTTCTCTTCAAACAGCTGATCGGCGGGGTGCCGGGTGTCGACCCCGCCGATCTGATATTGATGACCTATCCTGAGGATAGGTCATCAATAAATATAACTTGGACAACCCCTTTAAGTGAAAGGTTTCATTACAATCAGCTGATCTAGCCCTACAAGACATTTAGAGAGAGACTACAAGTCCATGGTGCAGGTGACTGAAATTATAGAGGAGCAGAAATATGAAAATAGAAGTAATTATTCTATGAGCCACCGAGAAACGTCTCTGGACGCATCATGCATGTGCGTTACCTCCAGAGCTTTACCTGACAAAGAGCATTGGATCAATAAAGACAGCGACTTTTCATCGCTTTTAAACGCTGTGGATTTATACTCCTATCTGTGATGGAAATTGATGATTGACATAATATTCACTGAGCACACTGCTAAATTGTGTGGTGCTGTAGTACTACTAGTTCCAGCAGTGCATGCAGGTGTTCTGACAATCAGCGGTTGTGCCAACTATTTGCTTTAAATGGATTATTATGTCAAATATTGTTTCACCATATAATGTGACATTCACATTCATTGTCTTAGTAGACAAAAGGAGGAAGGAGGTTTTTCTATGACTCTAAATCACTGTGTTACACTCTTCCGACCCTGCTGACAGTAATAATCTTCTGCATCGTCTTTTGTCACTCAACTGATTGTTTCAGGAGTCCTCAACCTCAGCAGAAGGAATCTGGCTTTCTCCTTCCTTCATCTATTGCCCCTGATGCCGCTCCTCCTCCTACTACTACTACTCCTCGTCACATGTTTTTCCAACAATTGATCACTGAGGCGATTTCAAAGAGACAACAGTATGCGTGCACTAATCTAAAGGCGCAGAAGCTGAACGTGCAGCTGGCAAAGATGCTGTTACTACAGTCCCTCCCTTTCCATATTGTGGAGTGTAAACATTTCAGAAAACTGGTGGCTTTTGCCCACCCAAGGTGGAGATTCCTAAGCCGTCATTACTTCTCTAAAAGCTGTACCAGCCCTGCACACGTATGTTGAGCAGGAGGTTGGCCAGTCCTTAAGCCTGTTGGCGTCTGATACAGTTCATGCCAGCGCTGACATGTGGAGCTGTAACTATGGTCAAGAACGATATATGTCCTTTACAGCTCATTGAGTAAATGTGGTTCCGGCCCAGGCACACCAGCAACTTGGCCAGGTGATGACAATGCCTTCTCAGCGTTCTCAGGTACACCACTGGCTGCCACCTCACCACTCAGGTCTCCTCATGCTGCTGCTGCCACCTCCACACTATGTCACCTTGCCACTCTGTGGTCTCCTCATGCTGTTGCTAAATCAACACTATGTCACTGGGTCACTCTGTGGCATCCTCATTCTGCTGCTGCCACCTCCACACTATGTCACCTTGCCACTCTGTGGTCTCATCATTCCACTGCCACTTCCACACTCTCTTTGTGCCACTCTGTGCCATCCTCATGCTGCTGCTGTCACCTTCACACTATGTCACCTTTCCACTCTGTGGCCTCCTCATGCTGCTGCTGTTGTCACCTCCACACTATGTCACCTTCCCAGTCTGTGGCCTCCTCATGCTGCTTACACCTCAACACTATGTAAATGGGCCACTCTGTGGCCTCCTCATGCTGCTGCCACCTCCCCACTATGTCACTGGGCCACTCTGCAGTCTCCTCACTCTGCTGCTACCTTAACACTATGTCATTGGGCCACTCTGTGGACTTATCATGCTGTTCCCACCCTACCCACTTCATGACTGGGCCACTGTTTTGTCTTTTTGGCCTGGTTGACATCATCATTTATTTGACCCTTCTTCTGATCTGTCAGAAGAAAGGAAAAATTAGACACACAACGGATCCTCTCTGTGTAGCAGCTGTAAGGCCTGTATGGTCCCATCAAAATTGGCTTAGGATTTGGTAGCCAAAAGCAGGAGTGGGTAAAAAACACAGAAGACATGCAAATATTACATTCACGTGTCATCTCTGTTTTGGATCCACCCCTGTTTCTTTTGGCATTAGCAATAATGATGGATTACTAAGCAAATGATGACCGAATAAATGCGGATGCTCCACAGACAGGATCTGTTTTTTGGGGACTTATTGTTCTGACAGATCAGAGGAAGGGCAAAATAATCAGTGACATCAACACAAACTTACTGCTGACACCGTCTCCACTCTGTCAGGGGGCTCTACTTGTATAAGCATTTAATAGAACAGGTTCTGTAGACATCTATGTGGAATCAGCTGACGACGGTTTAAAAGGAGTGAGCTCTTTCATGCTACAGTAGGATCTTGGGCCTCTGCACGGTTCTTTATACCTGCCACTAAAATTGACCTGTAAGGCTGAGTTCACACTTGAGTTATTTGGTCATTTTGGCCCCGTAATCTGCCCAAATAAGTGAAGTGTCCAGTTATTCTAAGAGATACGCCTGTCATCTGCATGTCATCCTGACTCACAGTATTATTTCACTGCCACAGGAGACTCCCTATGCGTGTTACTGTAAGGCACAGTGTTCTACACCCTATAAAGGCTCTCTGTAGCCCGGAAATAGCTTTTTACCAAGATTCGCAGCAAATAAATTTGTATTGAATCAAATATTTTTGGAAAATTCGGTGAACCGGCAAAAAT
>CM065589.1:608445158-608557104 GCA_033119425.1 Bufotes viridis
TCTTTTCTACTGAGAACCTGCAGACAGTAAACGTTGTGAGTTGGATTCAACCTGTGTCTCACTCTTCAATTTCTTCACTACTACACCCATCATTATTGTACCCTAACGGTACTGGCGTCACAACTTTACTTAATCCAGGGGCCCAGCTGCCAAAGCACATCAGACCCAGTTACCAGTAAGGGCACCTCGAAACACCACCTGGCCGGTGTCCCCTGTAACAAAGTGTTCCCCAGAGGATCCAGTGCTGTTCTCCCCCTCAACTATGTCGGCCTGCCCAGGGACTACAAAACTGTGAGTAACCAGAACTGTGTTGTTTTTACCCTCGGCCTACCTATACTCACACCGTGACCTCACAGAGACATTTCCCCTGTTGGTCTAGTACACTGCAAGACCACAGATGGAGTACTGTGTACAGTTTTGGGCTCCTGTGAACAAGACAAATTCCCTTATGTCCTAACAGCAGCACAGATGGGGGTTAACCACCCCCCCGTGGACTGGCAGGACTGGCGGAATGTTTAATGAGCCCAAGACTAATAATTCAATTTAACAATTAAGTACCTCCTTAAAAGGAGGAAGTCAACCCCCAGCTCACTGTGTTTTTTTCTGTCCTCCCGGACAGGTGGACTAGGCGGTTTGTTTTCTTATGGAGGTGCGGGGAGCCTTCTTTTCTTTTGGGTAACGGAGTTGCCTTTTTCCTAGGTACCTTGTCAGTTTGGCCGTCAGCAGGCCCCGCGCAGTTGCGCCTGGCTGGGGTATTTTGGCGGCGTCCTCGGTCCAGGATTCTCGGTCCCCGTGCGCCGCCATCTTCCGGAGGTGACGCGGGGACTCTCCTTTTTGCGTCACCTCCGAGTAATCCGGCCGTGATTTTTTCACGGGCGCGGTTTTTTTCATAGATACGTTTTTTTTACATTTTCATGCGAAAATTTTAAGTAGTTTTTCCTTATGCTTCTTCCTGTGGAGGATTTACTGGGGGAAGGGTGGATTGGCTATCCCTCCCCTTCCCCTATTTTAGGAAGCTGTGTGCTCCAGTTCGGTCTCTGGCTGCATATGCTTTTTCAGCTAGCTCCCAGAGTGCTAAAATGGGTGTTTTTCCACTTGTGGTGATTTTTTTTTTCTTCCTCAGCTGCCTCCGGTCTGTTTTTTTTTTTACCTTTCCTGCATAGATAGGTGGTTTACAAATGTTTTATTTGTCCCTTTTTTCCCGCAGTGATGTCTTCTCCGCGGGATTCGGAAGGCAGGAAAGTGGATTCCAGGAGGAAGCATCTATCCTGCTACCATTGCAGTGGTCAACAGTTATTCTAAGCTGATCATACCTGCACTCGTCAGATTGCAGAAGGTAAACAGCTTAAGGCTAGTGATGTCTTCCCCTTGGGATTCGGAAGGCAGGAAAGTGGATTCCTAGAGGAAGCATCTATCCTGCTACCATTGCAGCAGTCAATGGTTATTGTAAGCTGATCATACCTGCAGTCGTGAGATCGCAGAAGCTAAACAGTTTGAGGCTGGGCTAATACCAGCTTGGGAGACCGGTTGGGAATCCTTGGGTCTGTTGACTTAACCTACACCAGATGTTACAGCTGCTGTTAGAGGGTTCTGCCCTCTAGTGAACCTACGTTGCAGGATATGTATCAATAGCTCTATTAAAGGAGTCATAGTCTTGCTGGATGGGAAGGCTTCCTATGCCTGCCCAGGCCCCTATGGAGACCTCTGTCCCGGTAGAGAGACCTTCTTGGTCTCCTCAGATGAGGAGGAGCTGACATTGTGTTTTCTCCCCTGGAAAGACACAGAAATTGCTCAAGTCCATCAGGTCGGGGGACCATGATATTGACTGTGGAGATCCTCCCGATCCCGCTACTCGGGCGCCTCGTGTCTTCAAAGCGGATGAGACCCTCCTCTTTGTCATGCTATAGAGTGGAAAAAACCTAGAAAAGGTCCGGTTTTAACAAAGAAGTTTAAATCCATGTTCCCGATGGCTTAACCCTTGGTGGATTCATGGGGATCCATTCCCAAGGTGGACATGGCTATTGCCAAGTTATCGAAGCGCACTCTGGTTCCTGCAGACGATGGGTCTAGCTGCAGGACCCCCTTGTAGAGTGCACACTAAGACGGGGTGTTACAGCAGCTGCGGCTTCCGATTCCACAGCCATAGCGGCTTCTGAAGTCTCTACGTTCCTCCGGTCTCGCCTGA
This sequence comes from Bufotes viridis, assembly GCA_033119425.1. Classification (NCBI taxonomy): domain Eukaryota; kingdom Metazoa; phylum Chordata; class Amphibia; order Anura; family Bufonidae; genus Bufotes; species Bufotes viridis. The sequence goes on from CM065589.1 coordinate 608,447,344, forward strand.
ATCAAATTCAAGTTGACGTGAACCAGAGGTTTTTTCCAGGACGACATACTGGCTGCCTTTAAGACCATCAACCTGGCTACGGACTTCTTGTGCGATACCGCACAGCTCCAGTTGGAGCTAGTGAGGCAGCTTCCCTGCTAGCAAAGCAAGCCCTGGGAACGAGTCCAAACACAGATCTTTGCTTTTGAAGCTAAGCAGCAGGTCTGTGGCTCATGGGAGACCAAGTGCGCCTTTGGCACCCTATGACAATACTATCAAATGACGTCAGGGGCCTGTATTTAGCATGGCCCTGGGATCGGCAGCCCATATTCCATTTTGGCTTAAGCCTTGGGTCGCTGACAATTCCTCAAAATACAGCTTATGTGGCCTTCCATTCGAGCCCATCTGTTTGTTAAGATAAGATCATGGAGTGCCTTTCAGACTAGAAGGTGAAGAGCCTTCCCCAGCAGTCCTTTCGAGGGCAGGGCAGACAAGACCGCGGTGGCAGGTCTGGCCAGCAAACAAGCTCTCGAAGTGACTGGAGAGCGCAGCAAAAGGGTTTGAGGTGCTCTCGTGGAGGAGCCAAAGATGGAAAATCCACCTCCTGACTACGGGCCTCTTTGAGGCTCTTGGCCCGTTACTCCTGCCGTCCTGCCAATAAGCTCCCCACTCCTATGCTACATGTACCTGTCGGGGGTCGTCTCTCCCACTTCTCAGAAGAGTGGATCTGAGAGATCTCGGATCCCTGGGTCCTGAACATTATTTCTGAGGGTTATTTAGTCAACCTCACCTCTATTCCTCTGGACAGGTTTGTCAAGATCAACCTTCTACAAGCTGCCAAGGAGGCGATCCTGGAGGCCTACATTCAGGACTACATTTGCAAAGGGAATCTGGAGGAGGTTCCGGCAGGAGAATGGGGCCTAGGGATCTATTCACCAGTTTTTCTGGTTCCCAAGGCTTCAGGAGATCTCCGGATGATTATCGATCTGAGATATTTCAATCGGTTTATAAGGAATATGAAGTTTCGTATAGAAACCATCAGGTCAGTAGTTCACGTCCTCAATCCTGGAGACGTGATGGCAACCCTGGATCTCAAGGATGCATATCTGCACATCCCGATCCATCCTGCTTCCAGGAAGTATCTCAGGATCGTGGTCCAGGTGTCCGGTGTCGTCAGGCATCTTCTGTTTGTTGCCCTTCCCTTTGGCATTTCTTCTGCCTCTCACACTTTTACCAAGGTGGTGGTTTCTGTGGTGGCGGCTTTGAGGCTTCAAGGACTGACAATCATTCCTTATCTGGACGACTGGCTTTAAAAGCCTCTACTCTAGCGGTCCTAACCCAACTTCTTCAGGTAAAATCTCCTTTCTGTTCCACCTAGGTTGGATCATTAGCTGGTAGAAGTCGAACGTGAGCCCGTCGACTTCAGTAAGATATCTAGGCTTCATAATCGACTCCACTGGGATGTCGCTCCAGTTGACTCCAGAAAGAAGATCCCGGGTTCAGAACACGGCAAGTTCCTTTCCTTTCCCTGGCGAGTTCCAATCCGCACTCTCATGAAGATGTTGGGGCTCATGTCAGCGTCTGCGGAAACAGTCCCTTGGGCTCTTGGACACCTCCACCCTCTACAGTCGGAGGTCCTCTCCTAATGGAATGGCAGCTCTGCTGGGCTAAACTCCCTGTGCTCCCTGTCTTGCCGAACTCGGTATTCCCTCAGATGGGAAGTCTATGACTCAGCCAATCTGGGTTATATTGACTACGGATGCATCCCAAGTAGGCTGGGACGCTCACCTAGACGACACTCCAGTTCACGGGACCTGGTTTCCTCAGGAGTGGCTTCTTTCATCCAATCTCCGTGAGATTTAAGCTATCCGGCTAGCCTTCCTTCACTAAGCCCCTCAGATCCGGGGCAAAGCGGTGAAAGTCCAGTCAGACAATATGACTGCGGTTCTTTACATCAACAAGCAGGGAGACACGAGATCACTTCCCCTCCTGTCAGAGATCGGGGTGATTCTGGATTAGGCAGAGTTGTACCTTTCCCACTTATCTGCGATCCACATCCAAGGCTTCCTCAATATGATAGCGGCTGAGCCGCGGTCTTCCGTCGGTGGAGTGGTCTTTACATCCAGAGATATTCAAGCAGATAGTCCTCAAGTGGGGTATGCCAGAGGTGGATCTCATGGCAACAAGGTTCAATGCCAAGGAGGAGAGGTTCTGCTCCCTTTTCAGGGAGGACAACCCCCTGGCATTAGATGCTCTGTCAATATCCTGGAGGTTCAGGCTGGCATACATCTTCCCTCCGTTTTCCATGATTCCGAGGGTATTGATGAAAATCCGTCAGGATCAGGCCTCGGTGATAGCCATCATACTGTTTTGGCCGAAGAGATCCTGGTTTACCTAGCTCACCCAGTTGAGTCGAGGACAATATTGGAGGCTCCCCCCACAGCAGACCCTGGTGTCATGGGACACTCACCTCTGCTCAGATCTGCACAGATTCAACCTGACAGCCTGGAGGTTGACCAGTCCCTTCCCAGAATAGAAGGGCTTTCAGAGTCGGTCCTGAGAACACTGTCTCATTCTAGAGCGGACTCTACCAAGAGAGCCTACTCTCGTATTATGAGGATATTCTCATCCTGTTGTACCTCAACTGAGGTGGCGTCTGCAGATCCGCCCCTCTTCGCTATCCTTCAGTTCCTCAAGACGGCCTTGATAGAGGCCTTGCCCTTCTACTCTGAAGGTTCAAGTTTCAGCCATCTCAGCTTGCCTTAACAGGCTTTTTTCTTAGGACCTGCTGAACGGATCCTTAAAGGAGCTGAAAGATCAAAGCCTACAGTACCGAGACCCATTTTTCAATGGGATTTATCAGTAGTTCTCAGGGGGTTAGCATCTCCCTCCTTTGAACCGTTAGAGGAGGTGGACATCAAGTTCATCACTTGGAAGTTTGTGTTTCTCCTTGCAGTGACTTTGGCCAAGAGGGTCTCTGAGCTTCAAGCTCTCTCAGCATGAGCCCTATACCATTTTCTTACATGACCGTGTCCTCCTTAGATTCCCCCCGTATTTAGGCCTAAAGTTCCTTCCTTCCAGAACATCAACCAGGTGACATCCCTCCTGGTTCTGTCGACATCTACCACCTCCTCCTAGGAACCTGATAGACATCCTCTGGACGTCTCGAGATGTCTCCAGATCTATGTGGATAGAGCAAGGAGTTCAGGAAAGATGAGAATCTGCTAATCCTGTTGCCGGTAAGTTTAAAGGCTGTAAGGCATCCAAACCTTCCATCAGTCAGTGGATTGAGGAGGCTATTAATCCTTTGTTTCCCAATCTCTGGACTCTCCGGGATTCGTGAAGGCCCACTCTACTAGAGCAGTGGCTACTACTTTTGCTGAGAGGAGTCTTCTGCCTCTCAACATGATTTGCAAAGCTGCCTACTGGAGCTCTGAATCGACATTCATCTCCCATTATAGTCTAGCTGCCAGTCTAGCTGAGTTTTAGGCCTTTGGGCAGACTATTCTTAGTTCTGCCAGGCAGGAAGGCCCTCCCTAGGGGTTTCTTCTTGCTATCTCCCCATCTGTGCTGCTGGTAGGACGTAAGGGAATCGTTAATTTCTAACGATAATTTGTTTTCCCTTAGTCCTAACAGCAGCACACAAATTTCCCACCCTAGTAAGTCTAGTTTTTTTCTTACTATAAACACAGTGGGCTGGGGGTTGACTTTCTCCTTTTAAGGAGATACTTAATTGTTAAATTGAGTTATTAGTCTTGGGCTCATCAAACATTCCGCCGGTCCTGCCAGTCCACGGGGGGTGGTTAACCCCCATCTGTGCTGCTGTTAGGACTAAGGGAAAACAAATTATCGTTAGAAATTAACTATTACTTAGTCACAAATCGCTTTCCATTGTATGGAGCTAGCGCAATGAATGGGAACAGCGTTCAAGCCGCCCTGTCAGATGCCACATTCAACACTGATCTCAGCATCTGCGACTAACATTCAGCCTTTCAGGAGTTATTCAAGAGTTAAAAAAAAAAATATATAAATATATATATACGTATGAAATGAGACAGGCTGAAACTTTGCATTTGTACCACATGGGTGAATAAATACAACCTGTTTTTTCAAGTCTTAGAGTGCTGTCCAATTTCATACGTATATTAAGGATGAGAAGCTAATTCCCGTGGACCTTGCACCTGAGCCAGTTTACCTGGCGCCGCCGAAGTCTTTCCTTTCTATATATATATATATATATATATATATATATATGTACATATATATATATATATATATATATATATATATACTCACTTCATCCACTTGCTCGCTAAAGGCTGTCCGCTCCTGTCTTAATTGAAGAAAACCCACCAAAGGACCTGCAGGCGAGTATGATGACATCATCATGTGATTTCGCTCGGTGCGCATGGTGATGTCATCACGCTCACAAAGGTCCTTTGGCAGGTTTTCTTTGTTCAAGACGGGAGCGGACATCCTCTCCGCGAGCAAGTGGATGAGGTGAGTATAATTTTTTTTCAGGCACCATTTTAGAAAAAAATGATTCTTTACCTCAAAGCACGAGGAATTTAGAATTCGTGACAAGTCAAATTTTTCCTGAAAATCGGATCGAAGTCCACTTCCGATACTTCGATTCGTTCAACACATGATAAGATTTCTATCATCTCCACAATAGATGCTGATCACAATTAAAGGGTTAAAGTGTAAAATATTTTCTGAGGCTGAAACAGAGCTTTGGCTTGAATGTAAAGATACAAGACACAGGTAAGATTAGGCAGAGACACCATCTTTATGGTTCCAGAGTCTCAGACACAGATCACTATGAACACAGACATTTTCCGTATACCACGAGAGGTCTACAAAGATTTTACTGGAGTTTGTTTATGCAAAAGAGAAACCCCAGAAGTGAACATGTTTCCACCTTAACTTACCTCTAATTTGTTTAAAGGGAACCTATCAACTAATGTTAAACAAAGCATTTGAAGCTGAATTCGGTCCAAAGTTTAGGAAAACGTTAATTTGGAACCAAACGAATTTCCTTGCATGATTCATAATAATGAATCAGCTTTTCCTAAAATGGTTGCTGCACGTGTTACAAAGTGAAAATAAGAAGTCCGGGAACGCGAGATTACCCATAGTGAGGTGAAGCCAGCCAATCCACAGATAGCCATGCCCAGTGATGTTACAGCCCTATGAAACCCTCATCCTCTGCAGTCTCCACCATTGCCATGTGAGCTGAGTGTAGGGAGAGACGTGACAAGAGCTCATCCGCTAGGGACAGTGTTGCTGCAAAGTGTTTTGAAAAAGAATATTAGAGAGGATCATTGATTTCTATATAAGTCAGCAATGGGAGGGGAGAGGGGGAAAGGTGAAATAGGAGCAGGCAGCAGTTCATGGGGAAGGGGGTGGAGTATGACACATTATATAATAAGTAGCATGCACATGTCTATGGGGAAAGCATGGCACAATATATAACAGACAGCAGTGGGCAGTACATCAGGTAAGGCTAGGTGAACCCTTGCAATCAGATTTTGGTATTCTGTTCCAGCATTCGAGCAGAATACCGGAACTGACAGATCCGGTGTATGCTGAGCACCCGCCAGATCCCATTTACAATAATGGCGTTTGTCAGGATTCGGTGTGAGTACAGTTAGTTTACAGACTGAAATACCGTTGCATGCAGAATTTTTTTGCACTTTGTTTTTGCCGCAACCTATGTAGCGGATGTATATGTAACATAGGGGGTACTATTTGTGGCTCATAAAACTGCAGCCGAAGTGCAGGCACAGTTTATAGGGGAACATTACATTTGTAGCAGTCTATGAAGTTTGTTGATCCAAATTTGTGTGCAGTGCATGAATGGCTGGGTGGTGGTTGACAAGATAGAATGGTACTTTATTTTTTCCTTTGTTGGTGAAAAGGGGCAAGGAATAGCCAGGCAGGTAGTGGAATGGACTAGGGATAGGTGGAGAGAGGGGCCACCTAGGCAAGGGGGCCCAATCAGATTCTTGCTATGGGGCCCAATGATTTTTATGTACACCCCTGCCATGGTCATCTGAGTTGTCTTTTCCCAAGAGCACTGCATTTCCAGGGACTAAGATCACAGGAGCCGTTCATTTGCTATGGCTGCCTAGAGCCGAGGCCTGTCATAGCCAAGTTCCTATCCAGCCCTGCCTGTGACATATAGGAACATATTGATTCTCCCATAAATGGTAAATCATTGCGGTCTATGGGAAAAGCGATCAGACAATAGCGTGTTAAAATCTTCTAAGTGGACTTAAGTGTAAAAAAAAAAGAAAAATTTAAATTATTTAAAAATTATAAATATAAAAAAAAAATTATTTCCCTTTCCTCATTTTGAAAACAAATAAAAACATTAAGTATTTATCCCATACGGTGAATGGTGTACCAAAAAAAAAGGTCAATCCGCCATTTTTGGTAGCTTCACCTCCCCAAAAATTAGTTTAAAAAGTAAAGAAAAAGTCACATACAACCAAAATGGTGTCAAGAAAAACTTGAGATTGCCCTACAAAAAATGAGCCCTCCCACAGCTCCATAGACGTAAGTGTAAAAAGTTACAGGGGTCAGAATATAACGATGCAAAGAGAAAAATTATTTTTTTTCAAGGTTTAAATGTTTTAAGAAAAAAAACTTTAAAAATGTGGTATCACTGTTATCGTTCTGATCTTCAAAGTTAAGGAAACAGGTCAGTTTTACTGCTTAAGGAACGCAGTAAAAAAAAAAAAAAAATTGGAATTTTTTTTAGCTTCCCACTACATCGTATGCAATAATAAATGGTGCCATTAGAAAGTTTAATTGGTCCTGCAAAAAACAAGCCCTTATATCATATGTGAATGGAAAAATCTGAAAATCTCTGCGTCAGGGAGCGGTTAAGGGTCTTTATAGGGGAAAAGATAAAAATAAAACTTTTTTAGTCTCAGTAGGACGACCAAAAACCAACTCAGCAACAACAGACAAGAACGTAGTAACTTTCCCAACTAGCTTAGAATATAGATGTCCATGAGCGTATAGGCCCCGTGTCCATGATGCGCACTGTAAATTGCGATCCGCAATGCACGGGCACTGGCCGTGTGAACTCCATTTGTTGATGCCGGCCCTTTGACTTGAATGGGTCCGTGATACGCTACATACAACCAAAGATGGAACATGTTCTATCTTTTTGCGTTGCGAAGGCACGGATGTAAACAGGGGACTTCTGATACATGCCTCCGCAAATGAAGCCGTATCTTCGGTCGTATGTTGCAGATTACGGATCCATTCAAGTCGCACGGTCCGCAATGCAGGCACCGAGCCTGTGTGCTCGTGAGAATGAGCCATTCATTGTAGAAATAACACCAATTATGTGACATTCTCACAGTAAAGATTATGAAATAATAAAAAGGAAGAAAGTGATTTTCACGGTCCGTGAGCTCCATCTGCTGCTCAGTCATTTTATTTCGGCAGAAGAAAAACTTAAAATGTACTTGGTTCCTGCACTTTCAATAACGTTTAACATCATTGTGACAAATCATAGGTTTCGATCGGTGGGGGTCCGAGTGCTGAGACCCTCCTTACTGCTAAAGTGAAGAGTTAGAAGTGCACGGCTGAGCGCTGTCGATGCTGAAGACGGGTGCAACGGGGCGCAGGTGTGATGGATAAGGTTTTTGGGACTGTCGTGACGCCAGCTGCTGCGTGCACAGGGTTTATCCCATTACCAGGGCCCTTCTATTGTGGGGTAACGCTTGTCCCAGGGTAGGAATGCCAGAGTGGTGTGTTGACCCCCAATGTCTCTGTAAGGTATGATGGTGGTGTAGGGCCGGACTCCTGGCACCTGGCCCGCATGCAACAAAGATGGATGAGGTGATAGTGGGAATAATGGATGGTTACTGCAGAATAATTGAAATCCAGAACTTTGATGATGTTTAACGTTGCTTTACTGGCAATACTTGAATCCAGACAACAGGCAGCTCTTTGGTTCCTGGTTTACCAATAGGTTTTAGCAAGGCCTCAGCAGGTATGGGTCGTCTGCTTAACTGTGGTAAGTGGACTAGCTGTATTGGAACTCTCTTTGTGGTGGTCTGTAGATCTGTTTCTGCTTGCTGGTCCAGTCGAGCTGATGGTGCTCTCACTGGAGTTAGGTCCTCCTGAAGTCAGGGTTTACCTTGCGTAATCTACCTCTTCCTAGACTCACCAGTCTAGACCTCCATGACACACAACCTCTCCCTTCGGAGGCGAAGGCTGAACTCTCTGAACTGGAAGGGTTGTTTCCAGCTCAGCTTTAGCTATCACCTGCTGAGACTGCTGCCACCTGCTGGTTGACCAAGGAACTTGCATAATATATGTTCAGTATAAAATTATATAAACTTTGAAAGATTTAAATATAATACATTAGGAAATTATATAAAACAATTATACATTCAACTGACAGTTTATTGACACACTTCATAGAAATTCTATGGTGGAGATTTATTAAATTGGTGTTAAAGAAAACCGCCTTAGTCGCCCATAGCAACCCATCAGATTCCACCTTACGTTTTTCTGATTTCCCTTGGAAAATGAAAGGTGAAATCTGATTGGTTGCTATGGGCAACTATTCCAGTTTTTCCTTACACCAGTTTTGATAAATCTCCCCCTATGAGACCATCCCCAACCTGTCTTCAGCATCTGAGAGACCACACTCAGCTGTGTGCGTGTAGCACCTCATTTTAGTGATTGAAGGGGGTCTCAGGACTTGAGCCTCCATCATCCAAACATTTGATGTTTCATTATGCCATATAAAATTTTTTACCTGAGTAACCATTATTTGGGGCAGGACAGTGATATCTAATGTGCCCGAATATTCACCAAAATTTGGTAACTTTTTAGCACAAAATGGGAGCAGTTTATTAAACTGGAGTAAAGTAGAACTGGCTTAGTTGCCCATAGCAACCAATCAGATTCCACCTTTCATTTTACATAGGAGCTGTGAAAAATGAAAGGTGGAATCTGATTGGTTGTTATGGGCAACTAAGCCAGCTCTACTTTCCACCAATTTTGCTAATTGTCCCCCAATGTTGCATAAAGATTTAGAAATAACAGTATTAATTAAATGCACCGCCATGAATAATCCACTTTGCCGTACATGATTAGTGATGTCGCGAACATAAAATTTTCAGTTCGCGAACAGCGAACGCGAACTTCCGCAAATGTTCGCGAACGGGCGAACCGGGCGAACCGCCATAGACTTCAATTGGCAGGCGAATTTTAAAACCCACAGGGACTCTTTCTGGCCACAATAGTGATGGAAAAGTTGTTTCAAGGGGTCTAACACCTGGACTGTGGCATGCCGGAGGGATCTATGGCAAAACTCCCATGGAAAATTACGTAGTGGGCGCAGAAGTCGGGTTTTAATCCATAAAGGGCATAAATCAACTAACAATCCTAAATTGTTTGGAATAACGTGCTTTAAAACATCCAGTGTGTGTATACGATCAGGTATGATGTTGTATCGATCAGGTAGTGTTAGGGTTACGCCGCTTCACAGACATTGACAGACCAAACTCCACTTTTAATGCACCGCAAACAGTTCATTGCACAACCGCAAACTCCCCATTTGCACAAGGTTGGATACCAAGCTAGCCACGTCCGGTGATGTCATTGAAGGTTTCTTCCTCCACCCAGCCACGTACAACACCAAGGGTCCCCGAAGGGTGAATTGAATAGATTTTCGAACGGTGAGATGGTTAAAAAACGCTGGCTCCCTCCACTCTGTTTTAAACCACGGTGACTGCGTCTGCGCTGTGCAATTTACTGTCACACCCGATATGAGTGGTATTTTCTGTAGTACTATTCTCATCAGTTTAATCCTCTAACGTCCCCAATCTGGGGGCCATTTATTGAATAGATTTTTCGAGACGTGGAGATGGTTAAAAAACGCTGGCTCCCTCCACTCTGTTTTAATCCACGGTCACTGCGTCTGCGCCGTGCAATTTACTGTCACACCCGATATGAGTGGTATTTTCTGTAGTACTATTCTCATCAGTTTAATCCCTCTAACGTCCCCAATCTGGGGGCCATTTATTGAATAGATTTTTCGAACGAGGAGATGGTTAAAAAACGCTGGCTCCCTCCACTCTGTTTTAAACCATGGTCACTGCGTCTGCGCCGTGCAATTTACTGTCACACCCGATATGAGTGGTATTTTCTGTAGTACTATTCTCATCAATTTAATCCCTCTAACGTCCCCGACTCCCCAATCTGGGGGCCATTTATTAAATAGATTTTTCGAACGGGGAGATGGTTAAAAAAACGCTGGCTCCCTCCACTCTGTTTTAAACCACGGTGACTGCGTCTGCGCCGTGCAATTTACTGTCACACCCGATATGAGTGGTATTTTCTGTAGTATTATTCTCATCAGTTTAATCCCTGTTAAGTCCCATATCAGGGATTGCCTTTTGTGAAAAAAAATTTAGGCCGGGTACCTTCCACTGTGGTGTCCCAATAGCGACAAATTTTTTGAACGCCTCAGACTCTACCAGCTGGTATGGTAAAAGCTGGCGGGCTAAGAGTTCCGTCAAGCCAGCTGTCAGTCGCCGGGCAAGGGGGTGACTTTGTGACATTGGCTTCTTATGCTCAAACATGTCCTTGACAGACACCTGACTGTGGGCAGATGAGCAGGAACTGCTGAAGGTGAGAGATGGAGTGGCGGGTGGTTGAGAGGGGGCAGGGAGGACAGCAGTGGTTGACGTGGCTGAAGATGCTGGACCAGGAGGAGCATGGTGGCTTTGAGTTTGTGTGCTGCTTGTACTCATGTGTTGATCCCATAGGCGTTTGTGATGTGAGATCATGTGCCTTCGCAAAGCAGTTGTACCAAGGTGGGTGTTGGACTTCCACGACTCAGTTTCTTTTGGCACAGGTTGCAAATGGCATTGCTTTTATCAGAGGCAGACACACAAAAAAATGCCACACTGCTGAGCTTTGCAATGACGGCATTCTAGTGGTGGCAATAGCATGCGTTGACTGGCGTGCTGTCTGGCTGACCCCAGGTGCCGATACATGCTGTCTGACTGTGCCACTAACTCCTTGCGACGACCTCCCCCTGCTTCCAACTCGTCTCCTCATTCTCTGTCTCCCCTTCAGAACTTTCCCCCTCTTCTTCTCTTCGAGCAGGCACCCACGTGGCATCCGTGGACACATCGTCATCATCAACCGCTTCACTTGTATCTGACACCTCAGCAAAGGAAGCAGCAGCGGGTACAACATCATCATCATCATCATCACACTGTACGTCCATGTGTGTAATCCTGCCTGACTGAGACATATCCCCGTAATCTACATCATCTGGCAATAATGGTTGCGCATCACTAATTGCATCCAACTGATGTGTAAATAACTCCTCTGACGGATCAAGTGAAGCGGCTGTGGTGGCTGTGGTGGTAGTTCACATGCAGTTCTTTAGTGCCATCTTGTTTCACTTTTTCTCCTCTTGTACTTTTGCTTTGTTTTTTTTTTTTGTTTCTTTTATGGTAAAAAACGCCCCCTCCAGGTGTTGGGTGAAGGTCTATGAGTATGGGTATAACGGTATATGAAGCACAGGAGACACAAATGTGTTTTGCTCTTACACTGGGTTCCAGACCTGAGCGTTTAGAAGCCTATCGTTTATGCGCGTTCAAGATGGGCATTTAGGCGCGTTTTTCAAGCGTTTTGGTAAATAGTGTAGGCTCGTTTGTCGCGCGTTTATGTGATTGACTGCATAGTTGGCCAATGACCAATGATATAGTTTGGCCAATCTGAGTGCTTTAGAGGTGTGACATTCCATGGTGGCTGATTCAGCATGTTGCAAACTTTGTAAAGCAGCGCATCCATAGGCGCGTTTTACGCTGCACAAACGCCCGGACAACACGCCTATCACGTTTCCCATTGAAGTCTATTGGCACCATACGCTCGAAAAAAGCCCGAATTAACGCGAACATACTTGCTTATGCGTCGGACGTTTATAGGCGCCTACGAACGCGCATAAAAACGCGCAAGTGTGAACCACCCCCATTGGAATGCATGGTTCCTGTACTGTTGTGCGTTTTTATGTGCGTTCGAACGCGGCGTTTTACGCGAAAGTGTGAACTGAGTGTTAGTCTTGTGTTTTTGTTCATTAGGTGGAATTTTTTTGTCTTTTGCTTCTTTTCAAAAATGCAGCATGCTTTAGCTTTTTTTTTACCTGTTTTCATATCACCTTCTCTATGGGGGAAAAACTCCATGAACAAAAGTGGTGAGACACACTGTGGCACATTTACAAATGCTGTTTTTTTATGCCAGTCCTTGTTTCCCCATGCGCTTGCGAAGGATTAGCATAATTTATGGTGAGGCATGTGATTTGTCATAATTTGAGACAGTCCGTGCACCAGGTAGAAAAACTATGACAGCCTCCACTGTGTGCCAGGTGTACAACTTTTTACCTGGGCATGGCCCCCAACACCCCCCTTCCCACTCCACCCTTGTCCTGCCCAACTGTCAAATGCTTTTTTACACTAGCCCTGCGACTTAATATTGTTGAATGGTCAATCAGAAAGGGGACTTGCGACTATTTTTACAACCAAAATAGTCACAAGTCACTTGATAATGATAAATGACCCCCACCGTGCTCATGAAAATGCCTGGAAAAATGGCAGAAAAAACACTGTAAAAACCACAGGTGCCAAAAGTAATGCATGCACAAATTATAGCTTTTTTAGGCGCAATGAATGCCAGATCCAATTCCTATTTATGGGAAACCTAACTTTTTTTTCATTAACATGGCTTTTTCTTGTTTCATGAGAGAAAAATATTTATTATTATTTAGTTCTGTTCAGGGGGCAGACGGGGAGGCACAAATTATGGTTCAATTTACATAATAATATTTAGCTGCAGAAATATGGAAAAAAATGATCCTCCAAAATACCGTATTTTTAGCTTTATAAGACGCACCCGATGATAAGACGCACCTATGTTTTAGAGGAGGACAATAAGAAAAAAATATTTTTCATTAGACCTCAGATCAGGCCAGCAATCAGAGACTTAATATTAATCAGACCTCATCTGACAGCCCAAATCAGACCCCCATTGTTAATGAGCCCCTTAATTAGACCTCAGATCAGACTCCCAATGTTAATAAGACCCCAGTAAGACCTCAGATCAGCCTTCCATGCCTCAGATCAGCCCCCATGCCTCAGATCAGCCCCCATGCCTCAGATCACCCCATGCCCTAGATCAGCCCCATTATGAGCCCCGTGCCATTTTATAGCCTCCATTTCATTTATGAGCCCCAGTGCCATTTTTAGCCCCCATTATGAGCCCCCAGTGCTATTTATTATGCCCCCAGAGCCATTAATTATGCCCCCATGCCACAGATCAAATAAAATAAAAAACACTTACATCTCCTGCTCCTGGGGCCCCCCGCTCCTCACCTCCAGCGCGCTCTGTCTTCTTCCTACCTCCTGGTTTCTGTTGGTACCAGGCCATAGCACTGTATACACTCTCACTGGTTTACATGAGATGGTGACTTTGTCTCCTGAGGACACAGAGATATAATCCGGAGTCTGGGTCATCACAATCTCTCCACAGGATCCTAAGGAGAAAGAAGAGACAGAATGATTAGTGATAAATGTCTGGATCTTTTCCAAGAAATCCTGATCTGATGATGGATCCCACTGGATAGATTTCTCTACACAATCATGGAAGGATCCGAATCTCTCACCCTCAATAGAAATGAAGATAACAGCCAGCAGATAACTGCCATCGAGGCCCCCTGGATCTCACAGGCAAGCAGGCTGAAGTGTATTACAGTGTGTAATACCCCCCAAAGTTGATGTCCCAGAGTGGGACAAAAAATAAAGTGAAAAAAAAAAGTTGAAAAATAACATTTTACAAAAAAATTAAAGGTTTAAAGTAAAAAAACAAAACAAACAAAAACATCCCTTTCCAAAAATAAGGTAAAAAAATTGGGAAAAAAGAAAAGTAGACATATTAGGTATCGCTGTGTCCATATTGACTGGCTATATAACAATATCACCACCCTGTCAGGTGAACGCTGCAAAAAAAAAAAAATTTAAAACTGTGTCAAAAAAGTCATTTTCAGGACACTTTGCCTCACAAAAAGTGTAAGGCCCCTTTCACACGGGCGAGTTTTCCGCGCGAGTGCAATGCGTGAGGAGGACGCATTGCACCCGCACTGAATCCGGAACCATTCATATGTATGGGGATGTGCACATGAGCGGTGATTTTCACGCATCTGCGTTGCGAATGCAGCATGCTCTATAGGCCTCATGCACACGGCCGTTGGTGTTTTGCGGTCCGCAAACCGCGGATCCGCAAAACACGGAAGCTGCTCAGCGTTCCGTTCCACAATTTGCGGAACGGAACACGGCCCAGTATAGAGATGCCTATTCTTGTCCGCATAACGGACAAGAATAGAACATGCTCTATTTTTTTTGAGGGGCCACGGAGCGGAGCAGCGGATGCGGACAGCACACTCTGTCCGCATCTTTGCGGCCCCATTGAAGTGAATGAGTTCACGGCCGAGCCGCGAAATATGCGACTCGGACGCGGACCCGAACAACGGCCATGTGCATGAGGCCATATTGTGCGTTTTCACTCAACGCAGGCCCCATAGAAGTGAATGGGGCTGCGGGAAAATCGCAAGCATCCGCAAGCAAGTGCGGATGCGTGCGATTTTCCCGCATGGTTGCTCAGCAACGGGACCCGATCTCTATTATTTTCCCCTATAACATGGTTATAAGGAGAAATAATAGCATTCTTAATAAAGAATGCATTGTAAAATGAAGATGGAAGGGGTTAAAAATAATAAAAGTTAACTTACCTTAGCCACTTGATCGCGTAGTCGCGATCTCTCCTCTCTTTCCTGCATCAGCTAAGATCTAAAGGACCTGTGATGACGTCACATCACATGGTCCAATCACATGGTCCATCTTACCTTATAACCATGTTATAAGGGAAAATAATCAATTCTCAGAAGACCCGAAACCGGACTTCAGTGATGAAGTCCGGCTTCGGGTTGGGTACCAAACATGGCGATTTTTCTCACGCGCGTGCAAAACGCGTTACAAACGTTTGCACCTGCGCGGGAAAAACATGCATATTCCCGCAACGCATCCGCCTCTTATCCGGGCGTCAAACATGACGCCCGTGTGAAAGAGGCCTAATACCAAGCAATCAAAAAGTCTTATGTACCCCAAAATGGTACCAAACTGTCATCTCATCCTGCCAATATTCACTCCTACCTAAGACAATTGCCAACAAATAAAAGAAATATGGCAATCAGAAAATGGCAAGACAAAAACAAAAAGGCTTTAACTGTGTAAAACTAAAAATATAGACACTTTGGGTATTTTCGCATCTGTAACAACCTGCTCTATAAAAATATCACATAAGACGGCCCCTCAAGTGAATGCTGTAACAAAAAAATTAAAAACAGCCATTTTTGTAACCTTGCCACACAAAAAGTGTAATACCAAGTGATCAAAAAGTCTTATGGTGCTCCTTCCGTTCTGAGTCCTGCCATGAGCCCAAACAGCAGTTTACCACCGCATATGTGGTGTTGCTGTATTCACGAGAAAATGGGTAACAAATTATGGGTGCTTTTTCTCCTGTTACCCCTTTTGAAATTGAAAAATTTGGGGCTGAAACAACATTTTATTGGAAGAAATGAAACTTTTCATTTTCACAGTCAAGTGTTTCAGAATTCTGTAAAACACTTAAGGGGTCAAAGTGCTCAGTACCCCCCTAATATATTCTTTAAGGGGTGTAGTTTCCAAAATACAGTCACTTTTTGAGGGTTTCCACTGTAGGGGTACATCAGGGTGTCTTCAAATACAAAATGGTGCCTAGAAACCATTCTAGCAAAATCTGCCTCTAAAATCCATATGGCGCTCCTTTCCTTTTGACCACTGTCATGTTCCCATAGAGCAGTTAACCACAACATATGGGGTATTTCTGTAAACTGCAGAATCAGACTTATATATATAGAGGTTTATTTTGCTGTTAACCCTTGCTGTGCTGCAAGAAAAAAATTGATTAATATAAAAAATCTACCAAAAAAGTGAAATTTAGAAATTTCACCTCCATTTTCCTTTAATTCTTGTGGAACACCTCAAGGGTTAACAAAGTTTGTAACTTCAGTTTTGAATAATTTGAGTGGTGTAGTTTCTGAAATGGGGGTCATTTATGGGTGCTTTCCATTATGTAAGCCCCTCAAAAACACTTTTTAACTGAATTGGTGCTTAAAAAAAAAGTTTTGGAAATTTTGTTGAAAATTTTAAAAATTGCTTTTTAAAATTCTAAGCCTTCTAACGTCCTAAAAAAATAAAATGACATTTCCAAAATTATGCCAACATAAAGCAGACATTTGGGGAATATTGATTGTATAACTATTTTATGAGGTATTACTACTATCCATCTTAAAACGAGAGAAATTCAAATTTAGAAAATTGTGAATTTTTCAAATTTTTTTGCAAATTTTGTATTATTTTATAAATAAGGGTGAAATATATTGACTCAAATTTATCACTGTCATGGAGTACAATGTGTCACGACGAGAAAACAATTTCAGAATGGCTTGGATGCGTAAAAGCGTTCCAAAGTTATTACCACATAAAGTGACACATGTCAGATTTGCAAAAACGGTAAAAAGGTTAAGGTTCAGTGATTTAACATGTAATCAACTGGATTTGTTATGAATTTCACAACAATATGTCGATCAAACAAATCCAAGCTTTTCTGATTAGCTTAGGATGAATCAGGTAAAATGTCACAATTTCACTTTCCACGTTGGCAGGCAAAAACAGGAAGGAGTAAGAAGAAGGATGGTCACCTGACTGGGAGAAAGTGGGAGGGCTTGCCTTGATTGGCTCAGAGGCTGACGGACAGACAGGATCAGCCAATCAGTGAGGCAGCAGAACACCATTCTCCATTGTGCTTGAGACCTGGAAGGATGATGTGCTGTGGCTCTGTCTGAAAAAATAGTCCGCAGACTTATGTCACTTATTTACTGTGCTAGGGAAAGTATGAAAAGGCGTAAAGGAAGGGAATAGGCAATATGTTGTGCATTTATGCTATATTAATGGGTTTAATTAAGGAGAGTGAGGGAGTGAGACTGGTTACTTTGAGGTGTAAGTTTATATGCTACAGATACTGATATTTCTGTCCTCTTCATATCATATTTTATACATAATTGATCAGAGGAATGAGATGATCACTACTTACTATGTATGCCCTGTATATACCTGTGTGTGTTCACTCCCGAATTGTGTGAGAAAAGCCCAGGATGGCGGCTGAAATGTTACACTGGACATTTGGGTGAAGACATTTTACATATTGCACTGACTTTGGAGTGCTGCCAGATTTGGTATTATCTTACAATTGAGGGTCGGAGGGTCTGAGCCGTACCTCTTCTGCTTCTTATGTGTTGCTGTTCTTTTCCCTTCCCCTGTTTTGTCAAGGAACATTAAGGGGTTTTGGGGTTACTATCTCTCCTTGTGGAGGGTGCAACCTATTAAACATATGGAAATTATAGAGCCTTCCCACTCAGGCTCCCCAACTATTAGCCAGCCCCTCTGGGGGACAGTGCAATGGCCTCCCATGTAATACCACATTTCCTGCTGTGGACACGAAGGTGGAAATGTCTCACCAGACGTGACTTTCATGAGACAAGTCTTTCACCGGTAACGAAAGGAAAAGGCAATTTACATAAGAAGAGAAATTTATAGACCACTGATCGCTCTGATAGTTTTCTTCTTCTTCTACTGTGAAGCTTTATTATAGAGACATAATGGGGATGAGGAAGGAGGTTTTTGTACGGCTCTGTATCACTGTGAGAGGAATGCTATGAACCTGCTGACAGTAATAATCTCCTGCATCGTCTTCTGTCACTCCTCTGATTGTAAGAGTGAAATCTGTTCTAGATCCGGATCCGGTGAACCGGTCTGGGACTCCGGATTGTCGAATGCTGGCAAAAAAGATGAGAAGATTTGGAGGCTGCCCGGGTTTCTGCTGGTACCACTGTAAATAATCTTTGGAAATTCCACTGTTATAGACGCTTTCACTGGCTTTACATGACATGGTGACTGTGTCTCCTGGGGACACGGATATATAATCTGGAGTTTGAGTCATCACAATCTCTCCGCAGGAAACTAGGAGAAGAAAGAGAAGAGATAATGGTGACAATCATTGACAGAAATGACAAGAGCTCCTTCTCCTCTTACTACATGTATACAGTGATGTCCCATGTCTTCTCCTCTGTCCACATCGTATAAACCTCATTGGACATTACCTTGTATGTAAAGATACAGCACACAGAGCAGAGACCTCAGGGAAACCATCTTCATGGTTCTGGACGCTCACAGATGCAGATCATTGGCTTCATGTCTTATTTATATCAGATGAAATCTCCAGGGAATAGTCTGAGAGATGATGTCACACTGGAATATACAAATCTATGCAGATTATGACCTCTATACTGGAGCTCAACCATGAGGAAATCCACATAAAGAAATGTGTTTTTGTTTTTAACCCTTTCCCTGGACGGCTCTGACGACTTCTCCTTATAAGAAGGGGGTGCTGTGTATACGCGAGCCCTGACATCACTGTTACCACTTATTATTATGACTCTTGACTGGAATAATAAAATACACTGCAGTTTAGACAGAAGAAAAGATTAAAATGAAATCTCAGCATTCTTCAGGATAAAAAGACGCGATAACATTCTGAATATAAGCAGCGACCTGCATGGAAGAGTGCTCAGAGGAGGAGAGGAGTGGTAATTGTGGTCCTGATAGGTGTAGTAGTGGTTTTTGGTGGCATTCCTCACTCTTGCGCTCTCCGAGGCTGTGCAGTGCATGGAGGGACACAAATCTTTTTCTCCTCGGAGCACACCCTGAAGTTTGGGGGCACAGAGCATGGAGACCCAGAACAAGGGGTTACATAGCCTCGAGGCAGAGAACAACATGGTTCAAAGCATGGGGGCACAGAGCATATCGGCACATATCAGGTGGGCACAGGACATGAGGTCAGAAAACGTGGGATAAACACACAGGTGGCGGAGTTATCG
The DNA here is from genome assembly GCA_033119425.1 of Bufotes viridis. Classification (NCBI taxonomy): domain Eukaryota; kingdom Metazoa; phylum Chordata; class Amphibia; order Anura; family Bufonidae; genus Bufotes; species Bufotes viridis. The sequence goes on from CM065589.1 coordinate 608,466,398, forward strand.
TGCTGTTCCCAGCCTAAATCCTCCCAAATACAAAAACAAAATATACTAATCCCTGAAGGGGAATAGAGGGGGAATGATAAAAGTAAAACGTAACTTTTAATGCTTTAGTGTATAAAAAATATGCGCCAAGTAATAAGTGAAAAACTTACACCTATAAAGGTGAAAGCAAAGCTACTGGGCCCTTGGCCAAACAAAAGGCTCAAAGAGCTCGGATAGTCTTCAGCCACGTCCCGGTGATGTCATTGAAGGTTTCTTCCTCCACCCAGCCACGTACAACACCAAGGGTCCCCGAAGGGTGAATTGAATAGATTTTTCGAACGGTGAGATGGTTAAAAAAACGCTGGCTCCCTCCACTCTGTTTTAAACCACGGTGACTGCGTCTGCGCCGTGCAATTTACTGTCACACCCGATATGAGTGGTATTTTCTGTAGTACTATTCTCATCAGTTTAATCCCTCTAACGTCCCCAATCTGGGGGCCATTTATTGAATAGATTTTTCGAACGTGGAGATGGTTAAAAAAACGCTGGCTCCCTCCACTCTGTTTTAATCCACGGTCACTGCGTCTGCGCCGTGCAATTTACTGTCACACCCGATATGAGTGGTATTTTCTGTAGTACTATTCTCATCAGTTTAATCCCTCTAACGTCCCCAATCTGGGGGCCATTTATTGAATAGATTTTTCGAACGGGAGATGGTTAAAAAACGCTGGCTCCCTCCACTCTGTTTTAAACCATGGTCACTGCGTCTGCGCCGTGCAATTTACTGTCACACCCGATATGAGTGGTATTTTCTGTAGTACTATTCTCATCAATTTAATCCCTCTAACGTCCCGACTCCCCAATCTGGGGGCCATTTATTAAATAGATTTTTCGAACGGGAGATGGTTAAAAACGCTGGCTCCCTCCACTCTGTTTTTAAACCACGGTGACTGCGTCTGCGCCGTGCAATTTACTGTCACACCCGATATGAGTGGTATTTTCTGTAGTATTATTCTCATCAGTTTAATCCCTGTTACGTCCCATATCAGGGATTGCCTTTTGTGAAAAAAATTTAGGCCGGGTACCTTCCACTGTGGTGTCCCAATAGCGACAAATTTTTGAACGCCTCAGACTCTACCAGCTGGTATGGTAAAAGCTGGCGGGCTAAGAGTTCCGTCAAGCCAGCTGTCAGTCGCCGGGCAAGGGGTGACTTTGTGACATTGGCTTCTTATGCTCAAACATGTCCTTGACAGACACCTGACTGTGGGCAGATGAGCAGGAACTGCTGAAGGTGAGAGATGGAGTGGCGGGTGGTTGAGAGGGGGCAGGGAGGACAGCAGTGGTTGACGTGGCTGAAGATGCTGGACCAGGAGGAGCATGGTGGCTTTGAGTTTGTGTGCTGCTTGTACTCATGTGTTGATCCCATAGGCGTTTGTGATGTGAGATCATGTGCCTTCGCAAAGCAGTTGTACCAAGGTGGGTGTTGGACTTCCCACGACTCAGTTTCTTTTGGCACAGGTTGCAAATGGCATTGCTTTTATCAGAGGCAGACACACAAAAAAATGCCACACTGCTGAGCTTTGCAATGACGGCATTCTAGTGGTGGCAATAGCATGCGTTGACTGGCGTGCTGTCTGGCTGACCCCAGGTGCCGATACATGCTGTCTGACTGTGCCACTAACTCCTTGCGACGACCTCCCCTGCTTCCAACTCGTCTCCTCATTCTCTCTGTCTCCCCTTCAGAACTTTCCCCTTCTTCTTCTCTTCGAGCAGGCACCCACGTGGCATCCGTGGACACATCGTCATCATCAACCGCTTCACTTGTATCTGACACCTCAGCAAAGGAAGCAGCAGCGGGTACAACATCATCATCATCATCATCACACTGTACGTCCATGTGTGTAATCCTGCCTGACTGAGACATATCCCCGTAATCTACATCATCTGGCAATAATGGTTGCACATCACTAATTGCATCTGATGTGTAAATAACTCCTCTGACGGATCAAGTGAAGCGGCTGTGGTGGCTGTGGTGGTAGTTCACATGCAGTTCTTTAGTGCCATCTTGTTTCACTTTTTCTCCTCTTGTACTTTTGCTTTGTTTTTTTTTTTTGTTTCTTTTATGGTAAAAAACGCCCCCTCCAGGTGTTGGGTGAAGGTCTATGAGTATGGGTATAACGGTATATGAAGCACAGGAGACACAAATGTGTTTTGCTCTTACACTGGGTTCAGACCTGAGCGTTTAGAAGCCTATCGTTTTATGCGCGTTCAAGATGGGCATTTAGGCGCGTTTTTTCAAGCGTTTTGGTAAATAGTGTAGGCGCGTTTGACGGCGTTTATGTGATTGACTGCATAGTTGGCCAATGACCAATGATATAGTTTGGCCAATCTGAGTGCTTTAGAGGTGTGACATTCCATGGTGGCTGATTCAGCATGTTGCAAACTTTGTAAAGCGCGCATCCATAGGCGCGTTTACGCTGCACTAACGCCCGAACAACACGCCTATCGCGTTTCCCATTGAAGTCTATTGGCACCATAGCGCTCGAAAAAAGCCCGAGCTAACGCGAACATACTTGCTTATGCGTCGGACGTTTATAGGCGCCTACTGACGCGCATAAAAGCGCGCAAGTGTGAACCACCCCCATTGGAATGCATGGTTCCTGTACTGTTGTGCGTTTTTATGTGCGTTCGAACGCGGCGTTTACGCGAAAGTGTGAACTGAGTGTTGAGTCTTGTGTTTTTGTTCATTAGGTGGAATTTTTTGTCTTTTGCTTCTTTTCAAAAATGCAGCATGCTTTAGCTTTTTTTACCTGTTTTCATATCACCTTCTCTATGGGGAAAAACTCCATGAACAAAAGTGGTGAGACACACTGTGGCACATTTACAAATGCTGTTTTTTATGCCAGTCCTTGTCCCCATGCGCTTGCGAAGGATTAGCATAATTTATGGTGAGGCATGTGATTTGTCATAATTTGAGACAGTCCGTGCACCAGGTAGAAAAACTATGACAGCCTCCACTGTGTGCCAGGTGTACAACTTTTTACCTGGGCATGGCCCCCAACACCCCCCTTCCCACTCCACCCTTGTCCTGCCCAACTGTCAAATGCTTTTTACACTAGCCCTGCTACTTAATATTGTTGAATGGTCAATCAGAAGGGGACTTGCGACTATTTTTACAACCAAAATAGTCACAAGTCACTTGATAATGATAAATGACCCCACCGTGCTCATGAAAATGCCTGGAAAAATGGCAGAAAAAACACTGTAAAAACCACAGGTGCCAAAAGTAATGCATGCACAAATTATAGCTTTTTTAGGCGCAATGAATGCCAGATCCAATTCCTATTTATGGGAAACCTAACTTTTTTTCATTAACATGGCTTTTCTTGTTTCATGAGAGAAAATATTTATTATTATTTAGTTCTGTTCAGGGGGCAGACGGGGAGGCACAAATTATGGTTCAATTTACATAATAATATTTAGCTGCAGAAATATGGAAAAAAATGATCCTCCAAAATACCGTATTTTTAGCTTTATAAGACGCACCCGATGATAAGACGCACCTATGTTTTAGAGGAGGACAATAAGAAAAAAATATTTTTCATTAGACCTCAGATCAGGCCAGCAATCAGAGACTTAATATTAATCAGACCTCATCTGACAGCCCAAATCAGACCCCCATTGTTAATGAGCCCCTTAATTAGACCTCAGATCAGACCCCTAATGTTAATAAGACCCCAGTAAGACCTCAGATCAGCCTTCCATGCCTCAGATCAGCCCCCCATGCCTCAGATCAGCCCCCCATGCCTCAGATCACCCCACATGCCCCAGATCAGCCCCCATTATGAGCCCCCGTGCCATTTTATAGCCTCCATTTCATTTATGAGCCCCAGTGCCATTTTTTAGCCCCCATTATGAGCCCCCAGTGCTATTTATTATGCCCCCAGAGCCATTAATTATGCCCCCATGCCACAGATCAAATAAAATAAAAAAACACTTACATCTCCTGCTCCTGGGGGCCCCCCGCTCCTCACCTCCAGCGCGCTCTGTCTTCTTCCTACCTCCTGGTTTCTGTTGGTACCAGGCCATAGCACTGTATACACTCTCACTGGTTTACATGAGATGGTGACTTTGTCTCCTGAGGACACAGAGATATAATCCGGAGTCTGGGTCATCACAATCTCTCCACAGGATCCTAAGGAGAAAGAAGAGACAGAATGATTAGTGATAAATGTCTGGATCTTTTCCAAGAAATCCTGATCTGATGATGGATCCCACTGGATAGATTTCTCTACACAATCATGGAAGGATCCGAATCTCTCACCCTCAATAGAAATGAAGATAACAGCCAGCAGATAACTGCCATCGAGGCCCCCTGGATCTCACAGGCAAGCAGGCTGAAGTGTATTACAGTGTGTAATACCCCCAAAGTTGATGTCCCAGAGTGGGACAAAAATAAAGTGAAAAAAAAGTTGAAAAATAACATTTTACAAAAAATTAAAGGTTTAAAGTAAAAAACAAACAAACAAAAACATCCCTTTCCAAAAATAAGGTAAAAATTGTAAAATTGGGAAAAAGAAAGTAGACATATTAGGTATCGCTGTGTCCATATTGACTGGCTATATAACAATATCACCACCCTGTCAGGTGAACGCTGCAAAAAAAAAAATTTAAAACTGTGTCAAAAAGTCATTTTCAGGACACTTTGCCTCACAAAAGTGTAAGGCCCCTTTCACATGGGCGAGTTTTCCATGCGAGTGCAATGCGTGAGGAGGACGCATTGCACCCGCACTGAATCCGGACCCATTCATTTCTATGGGGCTGTGCACATGAGCGGTGATTTTCACGCATCACTTCTGATTGCGCAGCATGCTCTATAGGCCTCATGCACACGGCCGTTGGTGTTTTGCGGTCCGCAAACCGCGGATCCGCAAAACACGGAAGCTGCTCGCGTTCCGTTCCACAATTTGCGGAACGGAACACGGCCCAGTATAGAGATGCCTATTCTTGTCCGCATAACGGACAAGAATAGAACATGCTCTATTTTTTTGAGGGGCCACGGAGCGGAGCAACGGATGCGGACAGCACACTCTGTCCGCATCTTTGCGGCCCCATTGAAGTGAATGAGTTCACGGCCGAGCCGCGAAATATGCGACTGGACGCGGACCCGAACAACGGCCATGTGCATGAGGCCATATTGTGCGTTTTCACTCAACGCAGGCCCCATAGAAGTGAATGGGGCTGCGGGAAAATCGCAAGCATCCGCAAGCAAGTGCGGATGCTTGCGATTTTCCCGCATGGTTGCTTAGCAACGGGACCCGATCTCTATTATTTTCCCCTATAACATGGTTATAAGGAGAAATAATAGCATTCTTAATAAAGAATGCATTGTAAAATGAAGTGGAAGGGGTTAAAAATAATAAAAGTTAACTTACCTTAGCCACTTGATCGCGTAGTCGCGATCTCTCCTCTCTTTCCCTGCATCAGCTAAGATCTAAAGGACCTGTGATGACGTCACATCACATGGTCCAATCACATGGTCCGTCTTACCTTATAACCATGTTATAAGGGAAAATAATCAATTCTCCAGAAGACCCGAAACCGGACTTCAGTGATGAAGTCCGGCTTCGGGTTGAGTACTAAACATGGCGATTTTTCTCACGCGTGCAAAACGCGTTACAAGCGTTGCACCTGCGCGGAAAACATGCATATTCCCACAACGCATCCGCCTCTTATCTGGGCGTCAAACATGACGCCCGTGTGAAAGAGGCCTAATACCAAGCAATCAAAAAGTCTTATGTACCCCAAAATGGTACCAAACTGTCATCTCATCCTGCCAATATTCACTCCTACCTAAGACAATTGCCAACAAATAAAAGAAATATGGCAATCAGAAAATGGCAAGACAAAAACAAAAAGGCTTTAACTGTGTAAAACTAAAAATATAGACACTTTGGGTATTTTCTAGCATCTGTAACAACCTGCTCTATAAAAATATCACATAAGACGGCCCCTCAAGTGAATGCTGTAACAAAAAAATTAAAAACAGCCATTTTTGTAACCTTGCCACACAAAAGTGTAATACCAAGTGATCAAAAAGCCTTATGGTGCTCCTTCCGTTCTGAGTCCTGCCATGAGCCCAAACAGCAGTTTACCACCGCATATGTGGTGTTGCTGTATTCACGAGAAAATGGGTAACAAATTATGGGTGCTTTTTCTCCTGTTACCCCTTTGAAATTGAAAAATTTGGGGCTGAAACAACATTTTATTGGAAGAAATGAAACTTTCATTTTCACAGTCAAGTGTTTCAGAATTCTGTAAAACACTTAAGGGGTCAAAGTGCTCAGTACCCCCTAATATATTCTTTAAGGGGTGTAGTTTCCAAAATACAGTCACTTTTTGAGGGTTTCCACTGTAGGGGTACATCAGGGTGTCTTCAAATACAAAATGGTGCCTAGAAACCATTCTAGCAAAATCTGCCTCTAAAATCCATATGGCGCTGCTTTCCTTTTGACCACTGCCATGTTCCCATAGAGCAGTTAACCACCACATATGGGGTATTTCTGTAAACTGCAGAATCAGACTTATATATATAGAGGTTTATTTTGCTGTTAACCCTTGCTGTGCTGCAAGAAAAAAATTGATTAATATAAAAATCTACTCAAAAAGTGAAATTTAGAAATTTCACCTCCATTTTCCTTTAATTCTTGTGGAACACCTCAAGGGTTAACAAAGTTTGTAACTTCAGTTTTGAATAATTTGAGTGGTGTAGTTTCTGAAATGGGGGTCATTTATGGGTGCTTTCCATTATGTAAGCCCCTCAAAACACTTTTTAACTGAATTGGTGCTTAAAAAAAAGTTTTGGAAATTTTGTTGAAAATTTTAAAAATTGCTTTTTAAAATTCTAAGCCTTCTAACGTCCTAAAAATAAAATGACATTTCCAAAATTATGCCAACATAAAGCAGACATTTGGGGAATATTGATTGTATAACTATTTTATGAGGTATTACTACTATCCATCTTAAAACGAGAGAAATTCAAATTTAGAAAATTGTGAATTTTTCAAATTTTTTGCAAATTTTGTATTATTTTATAAATAAAGGTGAAATATATTGACTCAAATTTATCACTGTCATGGAGTACAATGTGTCACGACGAGAAAACAATCTCAGAATGGCTTGGATGCGTAAAGCGTTCCAAAGTTATTACCACATAAAGTGACACATGTCAGATTTGCAAAACGGTAAAAGGTTAAGGTTCAGTGATTTAACATGTAATCAACTGGATTTGTTATGAATTTCACAACAATATGTCGATCAAACAAATCCAAGCTTTTCTGATTAGCTTAGGATGAATCAGGTAAAATGTCACAATTTCACTTTCCACGTTGGCAGGCAAAAACAGGAAGGAGTAAGAAGAAGGATGGTCACCTGACTGGGAGAAAGTGGGAGGGCTTGCCTTGATTGGCTCAGAGGCTGACAGACAGACAGGATCAGCCAATCAGTGATGCAGCAGAACACCATTCTCCATTGTGCTTGAGACCTGGAAGGATGATGTGCTGTGGCTCTGTCTGAAAAAAATAGTCCGCAGACTTATGTCACTTATTTACTGTGCTAGGGAAAGTATGAAAAGGCGTAAAGGAAGGGAATAGGCAATATGTTGTGCATTTATGCTATATTAATGGGTTTAATTAAGGAGAGTGAGGGAGTGAGACTGGTTACTTTGAGGTGTAAGTTTATATGCTACAGATACTGATATTTCTGTCCTCTTCATATCATATTTTATACATAATTGATCAGAGGAATGAGATGATCACTACTTACTATGTATGCCCTGTATATACCTGTGTGTGTTCACTCCCGAATTGTGTGAGAAAAGCCCAGGATGGCGGCTGAAATGTTACACTGGACATTTGGGTGAAGACATTTTACATATTGCACTGACTTTGGAGTGCTGCCAGATTTGGTATTATCTTACAATTGAGGGTCGGAGGGTCTGAGCCGTACCTCTTCTGCTTCTTATGTGTTGCTGTTCTTTTCCCTTCCCCTGTTTTGTCAAGGAACATTAAGGGGTTTTGGGGTTACTATCTCTCCTTGTGGAGGGTGCAACCTATTAAACATATGGAAATTATAGAGCCTTCCCACTCAGGCTCCCCAACTATTAGCCAGCCCCTCTGGGGGACAGTGCAATGGCCTCCCATGTAATACCACATTTCCTGCTGTGGACACGAAGGTGGAAATGTCTCACCAGACGTGACTTTCATGAGACAAGTCTTTCACCGATAACGAAAGGAAAAGGCAATTTACATAAGAAGAGAAATTTATAGACCACTGATCGCTCTGATAGTTTTCTTCTTCTTCTACTGTGAAGCTTTATTATAGAGACATAATGGGGATGAGGAAGGAGGTTTTTGTACGGCTCTGTATCACTGTGGAGAGGAATGCTATGAACCTGCTGACAGTAATAATCTCCTGCATCGTCTTCTGTCACTCCTCTGATTGTAAGAGTGAAATCTGTTCTAGATCCGGATCCGTGAACCGGTCTGGGACTCCGGATTGTCGAATGCTGGCAAAAAAGATGAGAAGATTTGGAGGCTGCCCGGGTTTCTGCTGGTACCACTGTAAATAATCTTTGGAAATTCCACTGTTATAGACGCTTTCACTGGCTTTACATGACATGGTGACTGTGTCTCCTGGGGACACGGATATATAATCTGGAGTTTGAGTCATCACAATCTCTCCGCAGGAAACTAGGAGAAGAAAGAGAAGAGATAATGGTGACAATCATTGACAGAAATGACAAGAGCTCCTTCTCCTCTTACTACATGTATACAGTGATGTCCCATGTCTTCTCCTCTGTCCACATCAGTATAAACCTCATTGGACATTACCTTGTATGTAAAGATACAGCACACAGAGCAGAGACCTCAGGAAACCATCTTCATGGTTCTGGACGCTCACAGATGCAGATCATTGGCTTCATGTCTTATTTATATCAGATGAAATCTCCAGGGAATAGTCTGAGAGATGATGTCACACTGGAATATACAAATCTATGCAGATTATGACCTCTATACTGGAGCTCAACCATGAGGAAATCCACATAAAGAAATGTGTTTTTGTTTTTAACCCTTTCCCTGGACGGCTCTGACGACTTCTCCTTATAAGAAGGGGGTGCTGTGTATACGCCGAGCCCTGACATCACTGTTACCACTTATTATTATGACTCTTGACTGGAATAATAAAATACACTGCGGTTTAGACAGAAGAAAAGATTAAAATGAAATCTCAGCATTCTTCAGGATAAAAGACGCGATAACATTCTGAATTTAAGCAGCGACCTGCATGGAAGAGTGCTCAGAGGAGGAGAGGAGTGGTAATTGTGGTCCTGATAGGTGTAGTAGTGGTTTTTGGTGGCATTCCTCACTCTTGCGCTCTCCGAGGCTGTGCAGTGCATGGAGGGACACAAATCTTTTTCTCCTCGGAGCACACCCTGAAGTTTGGGGGCACAGAGCATGGAGACCCAGAACAAGGGGTTACATAGCCTCGAGGCAGAGAACAACATGGTTCAAAGCATGGGGGCACAGAGCATATCGGCACATATCAGGTGGGCACAGGACATGAGGTCAGAAAACGTGGGATAAACACACAGGTGGCGGAGTTATCGTGCTGTTCCCAGCCTAAATCCTCCCAAATACAAAAACAAAATATACTAATCCCTGAAGGGGAATAGAGGGGGAATGATAAAAGTAAAACGTAACTTTTAATGCTTTAGTGTATAAAAAATATGCGCCAAGTAATAAGTGAAAAACTTACACCTATAAAGGTGAAAGCAAAGCTACTGGGCCCTTGGCCAAACAAAAGGCTCAAAGAGCTCGGATAGTCAGCAGACCACCGAGACATGCAATGACACATAGAGACATATCAACTATGATGTAACCAAGACAATGACATGGAACGTGCTCACCAGATCCTCGATGTAGTCAATCAGGGAGGAAGAGGTGGACCAATGGAATGGCCGCTATGGAAACCACGCGGTGGGTGGATGAAGTCAAGTCTCGGTTGGTTGCTGTCGAAATCCAGTACATCGGATGAACAGGAAAGAAGGGACTCTGTATAGGAGGGGGTAGATAGGAGCTGGATATCTCCCTATATAAACCCTAAAAGAAGGGGAGGGGGCTAGCAGACACCCTACCTACCTACACAGAACTACCCGACCCAAAAGGGGCGACCCCGTCCGGATACCTGTCCCTAGACCGGCCGGAGTCCCTGGTTATGCCCTAAAGAAAAAGAGAGCTCCTAAATAAGACTGCTGGTATCCAGGGAAACAGGGTGGGGTATCACCTTTAACTCCCGCTTGGCCCCTTCACCCAACCTTGACCTATAACAAAAACACTGACAACTGTGTCACTTTATTGCTGGATGGTGATCGGCCACAGCTTCTTTATTAAAGCGGCAAACCTTAATAAACCATAATATCATAGCGGTATGCCAAACGCCGGACTCCCAGCGAATAAGTTAAACCGTAATCATCAAGAAGCGGTATGCCGGCCGCTGGACTCCCAGCGGACAATTACGCCATCTTGTACCACCATATCTCCGCTGTACCCAAATGCCGCCAGCTGTGACTTGATAAACTCGACCAGAATTCACGTATCTCAAAAGCCGTAATCATCAGAGCGATATCCAAACCTCTGGACTCCCAGCAGGGCTCCTAAAATTGAAAAACAAAGCAGAATAAAACAAGTATCCATAACCGATCATAACCTTGTATCTTGACCAGTCTCCCAAGTATATCCACAAAGGGAGGGAGGGAGGGCCAATTTGCTTCCACTGGCAAGAGGAAGTGCCAGAATATGGAGTGAGTATATGCAGCCTCCAGGATTCTCTGCCCCGCCCACATCCTGTCTAAGGAGCTCCCCAGTGAATTAACCTCTTAATGGTCCTATTCTGCCATCTACTTTACTATTAACTCGAAGGGGCCAGCACCCTAAAGCCCTAAGGGGAAAAGGGCGGAGGGGGACCATCAGTCCCTGAGCACCCTCCTTATACAGTCGGTGCTTGCCAGACTGCTGGTATCCAGGAAACAGGGTGGGGTATCACCTTTAACTCCCGCTTGGCCCCTTCACCCAACCTTGACCTATAACAAAAACACTGACAACTGTGTCACTTTATTGCTGGATGGTGATCGGCCACAGCTTCTTTATTAAAGCGGCAAACCTTAATAAACCATAATATCATAGCGGTATGCCAAACGCCGGACTCCCAGCGAATCAAGTTAAACCGTAATCATCAAGAGCGGTATGCCGGCCGCTGGACTCCCAGCGGGCAATTACGCCATCTTGTACCACCATATCTCCGCTGTACCCAAATGCCGCCACGGAGGAGACCCGTTCTCCAACGGGGCTCCGACCACCACCCAGCAGAACCGAGTCTGTTGAAACTCCCCGACAGGCCGGGAAGTGTCCCGACTAACATTCAAGAGGAAAATGCCATCAAGTCCCATTAAAAACCAAGGCCAATAGGATAAATAGTTGTATATAATGGGGCATAGCTGCCCACGATGAGAACCAAGTCTAACCACTTTACCCATCATTGGTCAGACCACACATTGTAAGCTCCTGCGAGCAGGGCCCTCATTCTTCTTGTTGTAATAATCAACTTGTCAGTTGCTATGTTATTTATGACCGTTTGTCCATGAACCCCTGAAATGGAAAGCGCTGCGGAATATGTTAGTGCTATTTAAATATATATACAATTTTTTTATTTTATTTTTTTATAATTATTACTGTGTACAGTTCTGGGCTCCTGTGCACAAGGCAGACATAGCAGAGCTAGAGAGGGTCTAGAGGAGGGCAACTAAAGTAATAACTGGAATGAGGGTTATTCATATTAGAAAAGACGACTGAGGGGAGATCTAATAACTATGTATAAATATATCAGGGGTCAGTACAGAGATCACTCCCATCATCTATTTATCCCCAGGACTGTGAATGTGACGAGGGGACATCCTCTGCGTCTGTAGGAAAGAAAGTTTGTATATAGACAAAATAATTCTTCACGGCAAGAGCAGTGGGCTATGGAAATCCCTTCCCGAGGAAGTGGTAATGGTGAAGTCACCAAAAATGTTGAATCAAGTGGGGCCTGGATGTAACCCTGGAGAGTAAAATATTACAGACCATAGCTACCAGAGAGGGGTCATTGATCCAAAGAACTGGAACTGCTACACTATATAGCTGAATTTTCCCGATCACGGTGACAAACCACTGCCCCTTGAGCTACACCTTTGTATTGTATACACAACGCCTACCCATATATGGCCAGAACAACCCACCCGGGAGATGACAACCAACCACCCTCCTACCAACCTCCTGAAAAACAGGGATCATCGCATGTCAGCACATATGAGGTCCAGAGCTCCAGAATGACAAGGGGCAGTACCACAGCACGGGTATACCAACCACTTCCGGAAGAAGTTAAAATACCACCTGAAATCCCGGATCCCTTTGCCAAGACTGAACCAATCGAACCACCAGGAGCGCACACCGGGCCTGTGCTCCTGTCTCTCCATGGAGATATATACGAAAGGCCACCCATTGATCCACCAAACACCAAGAACCTGAAAGACAAAAAAAATTAGCCCGAGCCTCAACATACAAAGAGGATCGTACAACCAGACCAGAAAAAGTTAAACCAAAAAGTTATTTATGTATTTGTTTATTTCAAGTTCAAGGTAAATTGTAAAACCCACTGAGGGAAACATCCTGATGGGAAAAAGAATTAGATCCCCACCCTGTGTGAAGTCCTAACCCATCGAACCGGACAGACCGGAATGAAACCGGGCAAAGGGAGGTACACCCCTTTCTATTAACTTGATCGTCATGTATAGAGCGGCTATAATCCCGACTACTATTAGCCCATAAAAAGATAACCACCCCCAACGCAGTGCGGCCTCCTATGAAGAGACAAACACCCAGGAGAAAATACCAATCAGCCAGGACAGAAGGCTGAAGGAGACGGGACATGGCTATCCAGACTAAATGCCCCTAACTAAACCCGAATTGCTTACCTAACAACGGAACAGTACAGGCAAATGAACCTTGGAGGGGCACCTTGCCGACCAGTAAAGTCCAGTCAGGAGGACCAGTCAGAGTGCCTGACTCACATCAAAACCCAGATCCGAACGGGAATAAAAGGCTGCAGTTATTTATTTATTTTATTTATTTATTTTGTAACCCCATGAATTGTGCTTATATCAAGGCTCACCTCTGAGCGATGTCCGCGAACAGACCTGGTTATCAGTTACTGGCTTACCATCTGATTATCCTGCGACTGCCAATTCCGCAACATTCACTCAGCTGGGGGAAGTCATGCGGCAGCAGTATACCAATACCGCCCTCCTGGCAACCACACCCACTGGCCAGAATAAAGTCTCTTGTACTGCTTACATCATGTACATCTCCCTTGTATTCCGCTCAACTGGATCCCACAGAACTGTAACTCCTGAAACATTGAATCTAAGGCAAGTGCATTACCACCATGCTGCCAACCTGCATAGTAATGTTAGAATCTCAGCAGAAGTGCCCAGTTATCAACCATCCCAATGAAACCCGGGTCCGGTGGACCAGAACTGTAGTTTTCAGCAAGAGAAACAAAGTAAATGTGGCTGTGTTGATATGAACTAACAACCATGTACATCAAGGAAGGTCCACAGCCCGACTAGAGGGATTAAGACTACTGTGACATGCCTCCGTACATATGAACTAACCATGTCAGATATGTCCCTATTGAAAGCCCAAATAGAACAAACACACAGCCTAGCGCCCGCAGGTAGGAGTATAACAGGAAGCACTGCTCTACACATATTTCGCACCGGATACACACCTAATTATAAAATCATTTATTACACAGAGGGCCTGAGCCTCACCCAAAAACAGCTGCAAGAAAACCCTCCGAAAGACCGGTGGGACAAGAACCGTTACATGGAGCATGAGGGTATCGGATACACAAAATGAAGAAACCAGCGACTAACGCACGACCCATTCCGACTCAACAAGATGTCTACACCATACAAATCAAGTACTCATTTCACTACATAGGACAACCACATCAGGAAACCTACCAGAACCAGGTAGGGGACCGAACACTTGCCACACCATATCAACCCGTGGCCTCACTGCTACGCTACCCTGGAAAACCACATACTAAGCCCAACCGGTCCCGAAAAAGGGGTCATGCTATTGTACTGCCGACGTCACAAAACCACCACTGACAGAGGGCTTTGCCTCTTTCTGTGATCGAGTAATCATTTATTATACAGTTACTATATATATATATATATATATATATATATATATATATATATATACACATACATATATATCTACAAACATATCCACACCCTTTTTTTTTTTTTTTTTCTGGTACATGGTCGGGGAAAACCCCTTCTATAGGATATGGACACCCCAAGTGCTAAAACCGCAGTTGCACAAGCTCAGGTAAACCACGGCTGGGAACCTCCCAGCTCAAACCTGTACCAACTAACATAAACCAAAGGAGTATTAAAACCAGGAACAACAAACATAAACCACCAGGAATGCTACCCATAAGCTATTGCGTCACAGAGCAACCAAGCGCAACCGGAGGGGCGGGGACCCTATATCTACAAGTGCCCTTATAGCAAGGATTCTAATTCTGCACAAGACCAGACACCCCCGTCCCTAGAGCATCAGTACTCACCAGTTGTAGAAAGAGACGGCACCGCTGAAGGAGCGGGAACTAGAATGCCATCCTGGTGGGTCGCTGCAGCGACCATACCGAGAACCTTGGATAGATGGACAGGCACCAGCCTCTTACGGTTTCCGATCGCAACAGCAAAACCAGACTCCTCAGATACGCCCGACATTCCGTCCGAAGACGACGGCTAGCGCCACCTGGAGGATCTGGGCGCCTACTTCACCCGGAAACCCTGGAGCGGTTGTCGGGACTGGCGCAGGCGGTAACCATGGAGGCCACGCCCCGGCCCACCTGCGAGAAGGATAAAAAACAGAGAGCCCTGCGCCTGCCTGCCTGAGGGTGGGGGTGTCATAAGGGTCTCAAACTGAGACCCGCAGTGCCCCATGTACTAAGAGGGCACAGACTGCATAAGCGGGGAGCAGCAACCCCCATGGAGGAAAGGTTGCATAGGTGGGGGCACTGTAAACCGGGTGGGGAGTGCGAGGGGGCAGGTGAAGAGCTCTCCCGGGCCCCATATAGCAAACGGTCCCACATTAAGCGGTTCCCATTACAAGCGCCCAGTAAGCGCTGCTGGACTAAGGGGCCGGTGACACTAATCTGATATGGAGAAGGGGGGGCAGAGGGATGCTAGGGCGGGTGAAAGAGCTCCCACGGGGCCATATAGTAACAAGAGAACTCGCCTGCCCAGCGGTGCCCGTCACAAGCGCCCTGTAAGCACTGCAGGGGTAAGGGGGCAGGGCCAGGAGCAGTGACTAGCTCGCACCATGGAAGCTAAAGGACCCTGGCTGAAGCAGGGGGGCTGCGGTGACCCCATGCTGCCCTACCTTAGTGGAAAGGGGGGGGGGGGTGCACAATAGGCTAAAATGCAGGGGGGGGGTCGGAATTACTCAGTTAGTGAGGAGCTGTCCCACACCCCCCCTCATGGCTAACAATCCTGGCTGGCATGTGCAGCCCCAACACCCATGAAACAAAATGCTGCAGGGGAATGGCAGAGCCAAAAAGCCCTGCAGCTCCACACCACTCACTAAGGCAGGCACAGGGGAGGAGGATGCCAGGGGAGAGCTGAGGCTGCTCAAACTGAGCACAGCTATCCCTCATCCTGCCCATGAAACTCACCAGGAGGCAATTACAGGAAAAAACACCACCTGTGGCATCTTGGTGTGGACAGAGCAAAGGGTGCACACCACACCAATTTGCTTCCACTGGCAAGAGGAAGTGCCAGAATATGGAGTGAGTATATGCAGCCTCCAGGATTCTCTGCCCCGCCCACATCCTGTCTAAGGAGCTCCCCAGTGAATTAACCTCTTAATGGTCCTATTCAGCCATCTACTTTACTATTAACTCGAAGGGGCCAGCACCCTAAAGCCCTAAGGGGAAAAGGGCGGAGGGGGGGGACCATCAGTCCCTGAGCACCCTCCTTATACAGTCGGGTGCTTGCCAAAATAGATATCTCGCGACGTGCCACGTTTCATTTGTGCCTAAAAAAATCATCAGGGGAGTAGTGGACAAAATGGGGCTAGAAACAAGGGCTTGTATAAATATACTGAGATCGATACTCAAATGCACTTAGGGAACGATCAAAAGAAGTGCCTAGGTGAGCCACAAACCTAGTATGTTATGGTGCTCACCGCGTCATCCAGTATATGGCCAAAAGGAAAAGTGGTTTATAAAGATGCCAGTGGGCAACAGGGTATAATCGCGTAGAGCCCTAGTCCAGTGGGAGAGGGAACTGGTCAAAGAAGGGAAGCCTCCAATGGTGAGTGCCCCCCTCTGTACACAAGGCTTGTGGTGTCCAGTGACATGGAGGGGGGAGGGGGGTCATGTGACATGGAGGGGGGTCATGTGACATGGAGGGGAGAAATGTGACATGGAGGAGGAATGTGACATGGAGGGGAGAAATGTGAGCATGGAGGGGAGAAATGTGACATAGCCCCCTCTGGGAGGAAATGTCACATTCCTCCCTCCATGTCACATTACTCCCTCTCCATGTCACATTACTCCCTCTCCATGTCACATCCCCATGTCACATTCACCCCCTCCATGTCACATTTCTCCCCTCTCCATGTCACATCCCCCTGCCCCCCATGTCACATTCCCCTCCCTCTATTAATATTATGTAAAAACATCATGCTCACCTGGTCCTGGTCCCGTCAGTAGCAGCTCCTCTTCTCCTCTGTGTGGCACTGGTCCTGGTATCTTCTCTCTGGCCTCCCGAAAAGTTGTCCCACTCAGCCAATCAGTGGCAACAGTTATGTCATGTGTCAGGCCACTGATTGGCTCATCAGGAAATCACTGGCCTGACATGTGACACAGCCGCAGCCACTGATTGGCTGAGTGGAAAAGGTCCTCAAGACCTCAAACAACTTGTCAGAAGGGCAAAGAGGGCGGCCAGCGGTGCGCAAGTGAAAATTTAGACTGTCTCTCCTGGAGGGGGCCCCGTAGGCCCCCACTGACTTAGGGGCCCAGTCGCAATTGCGACTGCTGCGACCCCTATAGTTACGCCCTACAAACTTCAGGTACTATTTTGGACAGTGATATTATTGGAACCGCACACCGCTGTGTGAATTGCAGACATGTGACAGGTTATGGTTGCTTGTCAGCGATCCCAGTACAAGAAACTATAGCAAAAGAATGAGTAATCCGAGGGTAATTGCTGTAAACATCTGTGCACACAGTAAAGAGAGTGCATTTTTAAGTTTAATCTGGCCTCTTCACTGACTCTCCTAACACGACGCTATGGCCGTTGCTTTATTTTTAGCCCTGCCTTGCTTCACAAGGACATTTAGCATCAAGCTGGGAGTCCTAGCTACAGGGAGTCCCCCAAGGGAACACAGGGTGGCCTTACTTCATATCGGTGTGATTGTTATTTAGCACCTGTGATTTTATTTTGGTTCATGAAAACATTTTTCTTCTCATAATTCTGCTTATTGGTAACTATCCTAAAATTCAATAATTGACGTTTTAAATAGATCTTGAAGCATAAGTAAGGATGGGTTCACACTAGCGTTAGGGACTCCCTTATGGCTTTCCGTTATACCATGGTTATAACGGAAAATAACGGAATCCAAAAGACAGAAGGGTGGATCCGTTCTTCTGCCCATAGACTTGTATCATGACGGAATGCAAAACGGAAGCCTTTAAAAGGCTGGGCATTCCGTCATTACCATGTATGGAAAGCCATAAGGGAATCCCTAATGCTAGAGTGAACCCACCCTTAGATAAAAGCTAACCATCTCTTTCTTATTGACTTTTTTTGGTGAGTCGCAGCCGCAATACCTGGTTAACAGGTTAAAGGGCAGCAGGATATATCTTCTTTACTATAGTCCGCTACTTTTATGTTTATTAAAAATTATTATCTCAAAACTGTAAACCTTCAGAATATATTTATATTTTTCCTGTCATATTCTCAGAGGAGTAAGAACTAAACAGTCTGCTATGTCATGGGAACAAGGCAGGAGGTTTTTGTACGGCTCTGTATCACTGTGTGAGAGGAGTGCTATAACTCTGCTGACAGTAATAATCTCCTGCATCGTCTTCTGTAACTCTGATTGTGAGAGTGAAATCATAGTCATATCCAGATCCAGAGAACCGGTCTGGGACTCCTGTATATCTGCTGCTTGCATCATAGATAAGAAGCTTTGGTCGTTCTCCTGGTTTCTGTTGGTACCAGGCTAAGTCATCATCTATAGCAGTAGTACATTTACATGAGATGGTGACTGTGTCTCCTGGGGAAACAGAGATATAATCCGGAGTCTGGGTCATCACAATCTCGTCACAGGATCCTGAGGATTAGAAGAGACAGATTCATTAGTGATAAATGTCTGGATCTATTCCTAGAAATCCTGATCTGATGATGGATCCCTCTGGATAGATTTCTCTACACAATCATGGAAGGATCCAAATCTCTCACCCTGAACAGAAATAAAGATAACAGCCAGCAGATAACTGCCAGAAACCATCTTGATGTTTGTGAAAAGCCAGATACAAAGTATAAGATGAGACATTTTGTAAAATGAAATATATATATAGAGAGAGAGAGAGACAGGGGAGGTGACAGGAGACCCCAGAGACCAGAGGGAAATAAGACACAAATATACAAATTCTAGTTTCCGCTCTCAGACCTTTCACCAGTGGTTTCCAGTAGCATCTTTAGATGAAGAGTGGATAACTAAGAACCTGTTTTGGCACCTACAATGTCTTATTTTAGTAGAGTTTTAAAATCCATAAAAAGCCTCATTTTAAGCAGGGGTGCACTACAAAACATACACAGTAAGGCTACGTTCACATCTGTTGCACTGTAATACATCCGCCTGTTTCAGCAGAGAATACAAGGAATCGGCCGGACACAAAATGCAGTGTGCACTGCATTTTTGCCGGAATGTGAATGGATCTCCATCGGCCCCTAGTATTATTGAATGGGGCCAACAGGCATTCTGGCTGCATCCAACAGTGCACGGTCCAGAGAATTCCGGCAGGCTGTTCTCTGCCGTAAAAGCCTCCTGGAATACACGCCACAGATGTGAAAGTATCTTAATACAGCACCACATACCTCTTAGATCCAGTGATGTCTGCTCTGATGTAGATGTTCTCTTTCCTCATCTTCTCCATTCAGGCCAGACCACCATGATGATTTCTTTCAGACATCTCATTTAAGCAGGGTTTGACAATAAGGTGTTTTAGTTTCCTACTTTTTCATCATTCTCCTATCTTCTGAACAACCCATCCTGCAACCCCCAACACTGTGGCCCCTAATATACTTCAGAAACAGATAATCTATTTGAAAATATTAGTACCACACAATGGCCCTTTTAAGAATTATTCGCACACAGTGCCCTATATTATAACTAGAGATGAGCGAATCAGAGCTGACGAAGTGGAATTCGATCTGAATTTCAGGAAAAATTCGATTCGCACCTAAGCCAAATTTCCTCACACGTCGTGGTAGTAAGGAACTCTGGGAAGGGGGGATCACCCATAATGCCATGCATGCAGCCAATCAGCAGCCAGCCAGCCCTGTGATGTCACTGCCCTATAAATAGCCTCAGCTATCTTGGATTCTGCCATTTGCCAGTGTACTTAAGTGCAGGGAGAGACGTCAGCAGGCGCTAGGGACAGTGCTAGAAAAAAATGTCATTGTGCTAAAAAGACGATTTACAAGTGCAGGGAAAGATTATTCAAGGTGTAGGGAAAGGATAGGGAGGTATCATTCCATAGCATTTCTGTTGAACAGGGTTCAGTAGGGGAGGTTACAGCCCGGGTAATAGGAACAATCCTATTACACCTTGCTGCACTGACTGCGGATCCAAATAGCCATTATACAGCTCTGTAATTCCAGCAAACCGTTCTTATTAGAGTGCAAGTGCTGTTTGATACAGCCATTAACAGGGTTTATTACAAGGAAATATTTCTATGTCCTATTTGCCCTTCTGTGGTGCAGTTATATCCTCTAAAGCATTTTTTGGCTTGTATTAGTGGGGAAAAAGGGCTTATAAGCCGTTGTGTGATGAAGTGCAAAAATTACAGCCCCTTTTTGTCGTGTAATAGTGGCAAAATAAAAATATATTTGCCGTTTTGCGGTGCAGTTATATGTTCTAAAGATTTTTGAGGTGTGAATTAGTGGCAAAAGAAATATATATTTGCCGTTCAGTGGTGAAGTTCCATTGCACTACAGACATTTACAGGGCGTATTAATAGGATACATATGTACGTCCTATTAGCTGTTCTGCGGTGAATTGTGATTTTTATATATATATATTTTTTTGGGTGTATTAATAGGAAAAAGAATATGTCTTATTAGCCGGTCTTCAATGAACCGACATTGTTATACTACCATTGTTTGGGTGTATTAATGGGAAAAATAATTACGTGTTATTAGCCATTCTGCGGTGAATTTACATTGTCATACAGTGATGAAATTTGTTTGTGATACAGCCTTTTTTGTTTTTTTATAATCTTTATTTAGGATTTATTATTAACAAGAACACTTTTAAAAATATTGACATAAAAAATAACAGCTTATTTGCCAGTTATATTAAAGTATTCCAACAATATATAATTTTTTTCATTTTTTCTTTTTCTCTTGTTAGTTTATGATACTTTCTTTTATTAATGCCCACTGCCTTGCTAAATACCCATTCAGACAATACCCTGGCTGCAGGGCAGGCCAGCACCTCCAAAGTGTAAAGGGCAAGCTCAGGCCATGTGCCCAGTTTGGAGACCCAGAAGTTGAATGGGGCAGACCCATCAATCAGTACGTGTAGGCGTGTGCACACGTACTGTTCCACCATGTTGCTGAAATGCTGCCTCCTGCTAAGATGTTCTACATCAGCTGGTGGTGCTAGTTGTTGTGGCGTGGTGACAAAGCTTTTCCACATTTCGGCCATGCTAACCCTGCCTTCTGAGGTGCTGGCTGTGCCCCGGCTGCATTGGCGACCTCTTCATTCTCCTCTGCCTTCGCCTTGTGCTTCCACTGAGCCCCCAGTGTCAGGTGGGATTGCCATCAGCTGAGCGTCTACCAGCGTGCGCTTGTAGTCGAGGATCCAGCAGGGTGGCCACCCAGTAATCAGCATAAGTTAGAATGTGGGCAACTCGGCGGTCATTGCGCAGGCACTGCAGCATGTAGTCGCTCATGTGTACCAGGCTGCCCAGAGGCAAGGACAAACTGTCCTCTGTAGGAATTGTATCGTCTGTGTCCTTTGTATCCCCCCAGCCACGCACAAGTGATGCCCATGAGCTGCTTTGGGTGCCACCCTTCTTTGAACATGGTTCCTCCTCCTCATCCTCCTCATCCTCCAGAACTGTGCCCTGGCTGGACAATTGTGTACCCGGCCTATGTTGATGCAGGAAACCACCCTCTGAGCCACTTGTAAATGACTTGCCTGATAACCGTGGAAATTATCCCTCTTCCTCCCCCTCTTCCTCCTGTGCCACATCCTCTTCCATCATTGCCCGAAGCGTTTTTTCAATGAGACATAGAAGTGGGATAGTAATGCTGAGAATGGCGTCATCAGCACTGGCCATGTTGGTGGAGTACTCGAAACAGCGCAACAAAGCACACAGGTCTCCCATGGAGGCCCACTCAGTGGCGGTGAAGTACTGCTGTTCCGCAGAGCGGCTCACCCATGCGTGATGCTGAAACTCCACTATCGCCTGCTGCTGCTCGCAGAGTCTCTCCAGCATGTGCATGGTGGAGTTCCACCTTGTGGGCACGTCGCATATGAGGCGGTGAGTGGGAAGGTCGAAGTTACGCTGCAGTACAGTCAGGCGAGCAGCAGCAGGGTGAGAACGCCGAAAGTGCTCACAGACGGCCCACACTTTCTGCAGCAGCTCTGACATATTGGGGTAGTTTTTCAGGAATTTCTGCACCACCAAATTCAGCACATGCGCTAGGCATCAGAGACGTGCTGCGGTTGTCTTTCCATGTCCTCATCCTCAAACATAAGTGGTTGGGCATCAGTGCACTCAATCTCTTCCACTTCTGGGGCAGGGCTATGGTTATGGCCCTGGGAAACCCTGCCAGCAGATTCATCAAAAAGCATGAGTCTGCTGCATGACTTGGGGCTCAGACTGCTTGGCTGATTTGCAAGAGGGTGAAGTGCTAGATAGATGCCCATAGCTTGCAAGTGCCAACTCTGAGCTTTCAGCAGTGGACCGGGTGGGAGACAATGTGAAGGTACTGGAGGCACTGTCAGCAACCCAATCTACTAGCGACTGTACTTGTTCTGGCCTCACCATTCGTAGAGCGGCATTCAGGCCTACTAAATAACGCTGAAGGCTCTGTCGTCTACGCACACCTAAGGAAGGTGTTTCATTTGGGCGTGTAGCCACGTCCTCTCCCTGCAACAGGAGCTCCACCAACACAAGCAGAACCACGACCAGGGCCACGTCCCTTGTTTGACGCTGTCCTTGTTTTTTGCGGTCACCCACCGAAGTAACAGACGTTTTTACTAAATTTAGTTCCCTGTCAGCAATGCAGAGCAGGGGTTTTTGACCGGCAAAAATGGGTTAATGGAAAAGACGAATTTTAGAAACGTAGGTCCCAGTCACCTATGCGGAGCAGGGGTTTGTATAAGGCAAAAATGGTTCAATGTCACCCAAGAATGTAACAGATGATTTTTAGAAATTTAGGTCCCTGTCACCTATGCAGAGCAAGGGTTTGTGTACAGCAAAAATGGTAAAATGTCACCCAAGAATGTAACAGATGATTTTTTTGAAATTTAGGTCCCTGTGACCTATGTAGAGCAAGGGTTTGTATACGGCAAAAATGGTAAAATGTCATCCAAGAATGTAACAGATGATTTTTAGAAATTTAGGTCTCTGTCACCTATGCAAAGCAGGGTTTTGTATACGGCAAAAATGGCTTAATGTCACCCACTGATGTAACAGACAATTTTTAGAAATTTTGGTCCCTGTCACTTATGCAGAGCAGGGGTTTGTACACGGCAAAAATGGTAAAATGTCACCCACCAATGGAACAGACGATTTTTAGAAATTTAGGTCCCAGTCACCTATTCAGAGCAGGGGTTTGTATACTGCAAAAATGTTTTAATGTCAACCACCAATTTAATAGACCAGTTGTTGAAATTTATTTCCCTGTCACCTATGCAGAGCAGGGTTTTTTTGACGCCAAAAATGGGTTAATGTCACCCAACAATGGAACAGGCGAATTTCTGAAAATTATTGCCCTGTCTGTTATGCAGTGCAGGTCGCAAATGTACTTTATGGCCCAAAATAGGTGTTTTTTTCACACACAATAAAACAGATGGATTTAAGTGTATTTCTTTCACTATCAGAAATGCAGCACAGGCCACAAAGGTTCTTTATGGCCAAGAAAGTTTTTTTTTTTCAAACATACACAATGAAACTGATGGATTTAAGTGTATTTTTTTCACTGTCACTAGCACAAAAAATTTATTTTTTCAAACAACAATATAACATCAGTATTTAACGGTTTTATTGGACTGACACAATGCAGTACAGGCCGCAATTGTACTATCTAGCACAAAGAGTGTGCTTTTTTCAAACAACAATGTAACTGCAGTATTTAACGGTTTTATTAGACTGTCAGAAATGCAGCGCAGGCCAAAAAATTTACTTTCTAGTAGTGTTGAGTGACCAGTTCGAGCATAGTTCGGGTTCATATCGAATTTTGGGGTATTTGTGACAAGGACACGGACCCGAACATTTTCAAAAAAGTTCGGGTCCGTTGTTCGGCGATTTCTTCCCGCTTTCTGAAGGGCTGCACAGCAGCCAATCAGCTAGCGTTTTACTTCTTGCCCTAAGAAGCCATCACAGCCATGCCTACTAATGGCATGGCTGTGATTGGCCAAGTGCAGCATGTGACCCAGCCTTTATTTAAGCTGGAGTCAAGTAGCGCCGCACGTCACACTGCTCTGATTAGTGTAGGGAGAGGACGCAGCTTCTGTGAGGGCGAGATTAGGCAGGGAAAAGTCAGCAACAGCACCTAATGAACTGATCGATCTACAGCTGTGAATGATTCAACTTCTGCTAATTAATTGCTCAATGGTTTTTAGGCTGCACAGAGCGTTTTTCTGTCACTTTTTTCTGGGGTGATCGGTGGCCATTTTGTGACTTGTAGTATACCAGAACAAGATGCCACCAAGTCCATCAATTCATCAATACTAGGGGTTTTTTGCTCTATCCTATATCAGGGGCTTAGCTGTGCTTATTGTCACCCCTAGAAACTCAGGATAGCAATTTCTATATTTTATTAAGGGGTTAAATACAATTACCAAAATACCAATCCCCTAAATCTGGTGTTCCAGCTTTGGCTAGCCAAGTGTAATACTGTCTGCTGTCTGGAAAAGGATAGATTATTTTCTGAGGTGAAACTCAATTGCCAAAATAGCAATACCCTGAATCTGGTGTCCCAGCAGTGGCTGGCAAAGTATAATAGTGTCTGACAAAACATATATTTTGTTCAGGGGTAAAATTCAATTGCCAAAATAGCAATACCCTGAATCTGGTGTCCCAGCACTGGCTGGCAAAGTGTAATAGTGTCCGCCAAAACATATATTTTGTTATGGGGTGAAATTCAATTGCCAAAATAGCAATACCCTGAATTTGGTGTCCCAGCTCTGGCTGGCAAAGTATAATAGTGTCCGCTAAAACATATATTTTGTTCTGGGGTGAAATTCAATTGCCAAAATAGCAATATCCTGAATTTGGTGTCCCAGCAGTGGCTTGCAAAGTATAATAGTGTCCGCCAAAACATATATGTTGTTTTGGGGTGAAATTTAATTGCCAAAATAGAAATACCCTTAATCTGGTGTTCCAGCAGTTGCAGGCCTAGTTTAAATCTGTCTGTAACAGGGTATATTTTGTTCTGGGGTGAAATTCAATTGCCAAAATAGCAATACCCTGAATCTGGTGTCGCAGCACTGGCTGGCAAAGTATAATAGTGTCCGCCAAAACATATATTTTGTTCTGGGGTAAAATTCACTTGCCAAAATAGCAATACCCTGAATCGGGTGTTCCAGCTGTTGCAGGCCAAGTGTTAATCTGTCCGTAAAAGGGTATATTACACTCAAGGTGTATATACAAGTGCTGAGATATTCCCCTAAATCAGTGGTTACTGCTGTGCCTGGATTAGTGTAATACGCTACTTAAATAAATAGGCAGATAGTGTTAGGTGCCTGTAAAAAAAAGCCTGAATTTGAAATCAATACATTGGGCCAAATATTTTTTTTCTTATTGTGGTGCTTGGTGAACGGTAACAATGAGGAAAACAACTAGTAAGGGACGCGGTCGTGGTGGTGTTAGTGTACCCTCTGGTGCTGGGAGAGGACGTGGCCATTCTGCCACAGCCACACGTCCTAGTGAACCAACTACCTCAGGTTCCAGTACCCGCCAGAATTTACAGCGATATTTAGTGGGGCCTAATGCCGTTCTAAGGATGGTAAGGCCTGAGCAGGTACAGGCGCTAGTCAATTGGGTGGCCGACAGTGGATCCAGCACGTTCACAACATTATCCCCCACCCAGTCTTCTGCAGAAAGCGCACAGGTGGCACCTGAAAACCAAGCCCATCAGTCTGTCACATCACCCCCATGCATATCAGGGAAACTGTCTGAGCCTCAAGTTATGCAGCAGTCTTTTATGCTGTTTAAAGACTCTGCTGGTAGGGTTTCCCAAGGGAATCCACCTAGCCCTTCCCCAGCGGTGGAAGACATAGAATGCACTGACGCACAACCACTTATGTTTCCCGATGATGAGGACATGGGAACACCACCTCATCAGAGTCCGTACGTCTCTGATGATGACGAAACACAGGTGCAAACTGCTGCGTCTTTCTGCAGTGTGCAGACCGAACAGGAGGTCAGGGAGGAAGACTGTGTGGAAGACGATGCAGGGGACGATGAGGTTCTAGACCCCACATGGAATGAAGGTCGTGCCACTGACTTTCATAGTTCAGAGGAAGAGGCAGTGGTGAGACCGAGCCAACAGCGTAGCAAAAGAGGGAGCAGGGGGCAAAAGCAGAACAGCCGCCGCCAAGAGAGTTCGCCTGCTACTGGCCACCGCCACCAGGGACCAAGCACCCCAAAGGCAGCTTCAAGGAGTTCCCTGGCATGGCACTTCTTTAAACAATGTGCTGACGACAAGACCCGAGTGGTTTGCATGCTGTGCCATCAGAGCCTGAAGCGAGGCATTAACGTTCGGAACCTTGGCACAACCTGCATGACCAGGGATCTACATGCAAAGCATGAACTTCAGTGGAGTAAACACCTTAAAAGCAAGGAACTCACTCAGGCCCCGCCTGCTCCCTCTTCTGCTGCTGCCTCGGCCTCTTCCTCCGCCTCGGGAGGAATGTTGGCACCTGCCGCCCACCAAACAGAGGATGTGCCACCGACACCACAACCTGCGACACCAAGCATGTCCACCATGTCACACGGCAGCGTTCAGCTCTCCATCTCACAAACCTTGGAGAGAAAACGTAAATTCCCTTCTAGCCAACCTCGAGCCCTGGGCCTGAATGCCAGCATTTCTAAACTACTGGCCTTTGAAATGCTGTCATTCAGGCTGGTGGACACAGACAGCTTCAAATAGCTGATGGCCATGGCTGTCCCACAGTATGTTGTTCCCAGCCGCCACTACTTCTTCAAGACAGCCGTGCCTTCCCTGCACAACCAAGTATCCGATAAAATCAAGTGTGCACTGCGCAATGCCATCTGTGGCAAGGTCCACCTAACCACAGATAAGTGGACCAGTAAGCACGGCCAGGGACACTATATCTCCCTAAATACTGGGTAAATATAGTGGCAGCTGGGACCCAGGCGGAGAGTTCGCAGGGCATCATTCTTTGCCTCCTGTAGCCTCCTCCTCCTACTCGGCTTCCTCCTCCTCTGCTTCCACCAGCTCATCCAGTCAGCCACACACCTTCACCACCAACTTCAGCACAGCCCGAGGGTAAATGTCAGCAGGCCATTCTGAAACTCATATGTTTGGGGGACAGGCCCCACACTGCGCAGGAGTTGTGGCGGGGTATTGAACAACAGACCGATGAGTGGTTTCTGCCGGTGGGCCTCAAGCCTGGCCTGGTGGTGTGCGATAATGGGCGAAATCTCGTCGCAGCTCTGGGACTAGCCGGTTTGACGCACATCCCTTGCCTGGCGCATGTGCTAAATTTGGTGATGCAGAAGTTCATTCACAACTACCCCGACATGTCAGAGCTGCTGCATAAAGTCCGGGCCGTCTGTGTGCGAGACTGTGCGAGCAGCAGCAGGCCATTGTGGAGTTTCAGCTGCAGCATGCACGCGTCAGTCGCACTGCGGAACAGCACCACTTCACCACCAATGATTAGGCCTCCATGCGAGACCTGTGTGCCCTGTTGCGCTGTTTCGAGTACTCCACCAACATGGCCAGTGGCGATGACACCATTATCAGCGTTACAATACCACTTCTATGTCTCCTTGAGAAAACGCTTAGGGCGATTATGGAAAAGGAGGTGGCCCAGGAGGAGGAGGAGGATGAGGGGTCATTTTTAGCACTTTCAGGCCAGTCTGTTAGACGTGGCTCAGAGGGAGGTTTTTTGCAACAGCAGAGGCCAGGTACAAATGTGGCCAGCCAGGGCCCACTACTGGAGGACGAGGAGGATGAGGAGGAGGTGGATGAGGATGAGGATGAAGCAGGTTGACAGCAGGGTGGCACCCGACACAGCTCAGGCCCATCACTGGTGCGTGGCTGGGGGGACACGGAGGACGATGACGATACGCCTCCCACAGAGGACAGCTTGTCCTTACCTCTGGGCAGCCTGGCACACATGAGCGACTACGTGTTAGCAAGAGGCAGCATTTCACTAACATGGTTGAACAGTACGTCTGCTCCACGTACTGACTGATGGTTCGGCCCCATTCAACTTCTGGGTCTCCAAATTGTCCACGTGGCCAGAGTTA
The DNA here is from genome assembly GCA_033119425.1 of Bufotes viridis. NCBI lineage: Eukaryota > Metazoa > Chordata > Amphibia > Anura > Bufonidae > Bufotes > Bufotes viridis. The sequence continues at coordinate 608,494,523 of CM065589.1, forward strand.
GCATTTTATGCCTTGGAGGTGCTGGCCTGCACGTCGGCCAGCGTTTTGTCTGAACGTGTATTCAGCACGGCAGGGGGCGTCATTACTGACAAACGCAGCCGCCTGTCCACAGCCAACGTGGACAAGCTGACGTTCATGAAAATGAACCAGGCATGGATCCCACAGGACCTGTCCCTCCCTTGTGCAGAATAGACATTTATAACTGCCTCCCCTTCAACCATGTATTCTTGTACTCCGGGGCACTTCTTTATTGAATCCTCATTTTTTTAACTTTACCATGATCTTGCAGTGCAAACCAAAGTTGAATGAACCTCTCCTCAATCTGGGCGCCGGGGCCTAAATAACTGAAAGTGGCCTGTTACAATGGTGGGTGACATGAAGCCTGAACCTCTGCCATGCGACCTCTCTCCTCTGTCTGGGTGCTGGGGCCTAAATAACTGAAAGTGGCCTTCTGCAGTGGTGGGTGATATGACGCATGCTTCCTTGCTGTGGGACCTTTCTCTTCTGTCTGGGTGCTGGGGGCTAAATAACTGAAAGTGGCCTTCTCCAGTGGTGGGTGATATGACCTATGATTCCTTGCTGTGGGACCTCTCTCTTCTGTCTGAGTGCTGGGGCCTAAATAACTGAAAGTGGCCTTCTGCAGTGGTGGGTGATATGACGCATGCTTCCTTGCTGTGGGACCTTTCTCTTCTGTCTGGGTGCTGGGGGCTAAATAACTGAAAGTGGCCTTCTCCAGTGGTGGGTGATATGACCTATGATTCCTTGCTGTGGGACCTCTCTCTTCTGTCTGAGTGCTGGGGCCTAAATAACTGAAAGTGGCCTTCTCCAGTGGTGGGTGATATGACGCCTTATTTCTTGATGTGGGACCTCTTTCCTCTGTCTGGGTGCTGGGGCCTAAATAACTGAAAGTGGCCTTCTCCAGTGTTTGGTGATATGACGCATGATTCTCTGCTATGGGACCTCTCTCTAATTGATATTGGTTAATTTTTATTTATTTTATTTTATTTTAATTCATTTCCCTATCCACATTTGTTTGCAGGGCATTTACCTTCATTTTGCTGCCTTTTGCAGTCCTCTAGCCCTTTCCTGGACTATTTGACAGCCTCTTTAGTGCCCAAAAGTTCGGGTCCCCATTGACTTTAATGGGGTTCGGGATAAAGTTCGGGTCGAGTTCGGATCCCGAACCCGAACATTTTCGGGAAGTTCGGCCGAACTTCTCGAACTCGAACATCCAGGTGTTCGCTCAACTCTACTTTCTAGCACAAAAAATGGGAATTTGTCACCCGACAATGTAACAGCATTATTCACTGGTTTTATTTGACTGTCAGATATGCAGTGTCAGAAAGAGAAAAAATCTTTTTAGGTCACACAGATATGTCGCAGACTAATGTAATTGAATTATTTTCACTGCCAGGTATGCACTGCGGGCCGCAGGCATTCTTGACTACCAACAAAAGGGAATTTGCCCCCCTAGAATCTAACAGATAGATTTAATGAATAGATTTTTCTTGTCAGATATTCAGCACAGGGATAGTTCATAGAAAAAAGTGGGAATAATATGTCCCCCCCTGGGGCCCTGAAGTCAGACGGATTACCTATATTATTTTCCCTTACCCTGGCACATATGCAGTGCAGGTGTTCCTAAAAAATGGCTAGATGTCGCCCACTGAGCTACCAGAACAGGATTAAAGTAATGTCCATGGCATACATGCAGTTGCCAGTGCACTGCACTTGCAAAAATGGTCGCTGCCCCCCACCTAACAAACAGACTGATTAAAGCTTATTTCTCTGTGGCACTGGGGTCATGGGTACAAAAATGTAGCATAGCATTCACAAAAATAATTGCTGTAGTTTGCAGATTTAACAAAACCAAGTACACCAGATCAGAATTTTTACCTAATCTCTTCCTCACAGCAGCAGCATCCTATCCCTACACTAGTAAGAGCTGACGTGACGTGCGGTGCTACGTTACACCAGCTTATATAGAGGCTGGGTCACATGCTGCATTGGCCAATCACAGCCATGCCATTAGTAGACATGGCTGTGATGGCTTCTAAGGGCACATTAGTTAAACGCTTGTTAATTGGCTGCCCTGCAGCCTTTTAACAAGCTCCATTAAATTGCCGAACACCGAACTCGAACCCGAACTTTACGGTTCGGGTTCGCTCAACCTTACATAGGAAGTAGGCAAATTTTTATCAATGAAATTCTACCTGCCATAAAAAGGGGTAACTTTCTCCAGATCTGTATCTTAGCTCTGAACTTGTTTATTAAGGGCAGTATATTTAACTTTATGAAATCCTGGGGGTTTCTTGATATATTGATACTTTAATACTTTCGTCTGTTTTTTTAATCTCCAGAACCCCGGGAACATCATCTTTTAAAGGGTCCAAAGGAATACAAGCCGATTTACCCCAGTTTATTTTTAGTCCTGCTAAACTTCCATATGTCTCAAACAGGGCGATTACTCGTGGTAAGGAATCATGAGTTCCTAAGAATAGAGTTGAGCAGACACCTGGAAGTTCGGATTCGACGGGTTCGGCTGAACTTCACAAAAAAGTTTGGCTTGAAGTCAATGGGGACCCGAACTTTTGGGCACTAAAATGGCCCTAAAAATGTAATGGAAAGGGCTAGAGGGCTGCAAAAGGAAGCAAAATGAGCTTAAGAGAATGGCAACCGCAAACAAATATGGATAGGGAAATAATTTACAATAAAATAAATAAAAATGAAAAATTATTAACATGCAACTGGGAGGAGGAGGTGGCTGTGGAGTCGTAGTTTAAGGTGGCGGTGAATGTTGTGTTGTAGGTGGAAGCGGCGATGGAGGAGGAGGAGGAAGTAGTTAGCTAACAATGTTTTTTTTTTTATTGTAATGGGACAAATAAAAAAAAAGAAATCAAAGAATAAGTGCACTTGAGTACAAGAATGAGGCGGGTATAAATGTCTATTCTGCACAAGTTACAGACAGGTCCTGTGGGATCAATGCCTGGTTCATTTTAATGAATGTGAGCTTGTCCACGTTGGCCGTGGACATGCGGCTGCGTTTGTCTGTGATAACGCCCTCTGCCATGCTAAATACACGTTCAGACAATACACTGGCTGCAGGGCAGGCCAGCACCTCCAAGGCATAAAGGGCAAGCTCAGGCCATGTGTACAATTTGGAGACCCAGAAGTTGAATGGGGCAGAACCATCAGTCAGTATGTGTAGGCGTGTGAACACGTACTGTTCCACCATGTTGTTCAAATGCTGCCTTTTGCTAAGACGTTCCATATCAGCTGGTGGTGCCGGATGCTGTGGCGTGGTGACAAAGCTTTTCCACATGTCGGCCATGCTAACCCTGCTGTCTGAGGTGCTGGCCGGGACCCAGCTGCGTTGGCGACCTCTTCCTCCTCCTCCTCTGCCTTCGCCTTGTGCTTCCACTTGTTCTCCGGTGTCAGTTGGGAATGCCCTCAGGAGCGCGTCTACAGGCGTGTGCTTGTAGTCGCGCATCTTCCTATCACGCTCCAGTGTGGGAATTATGGACGGCACGTTGTCTTTGTGATGGGAATCCAGCAGGGTGGCCACCCAGTAGTCAGCACAAGTTAAAATGTGGGCAACTCTGCGGTCGTTGCGCAGGCACTGCAGCATGTAGTCGCTCATGTGTGCCAGGTTGCCCAGAGGTAAGGATAAGCTGTCCTCTGTAGGTGGCGTCTGTGTCCTCCGTATCCCCCCATGAGCTGCGTTGGGTGCCACCCTGCTGTGAATCCGGTTCCTTCTCCTCTACCTCATCCTCCTCGTCCTCCAAAACTGTGCCCTGGTTGGGCACATGTGTACCTGGCCTCTGCTCGTGCAGGAACCCACCCTCTGAGCCAGTTCTGAATGACTGGCCTGAAACCCTGTGAAATGCCCCCTATTCCTCCTCCTCTTCCTCATGTGCCTCATCCTCTTCCATCATCTTCCTAAGTGTTTTTTCAAGGAGACATAGAAGTGGTATTGTATCGTTAAGAATGGCGTCATCGGCAGATCACAGAATCATGTCTGTTTTTTTGTGTTGGGTGCTCGTGGAGGACATATGAAGTTATGAAAAGAAATCCGCGGCACACCAAAAGGGATTCTTTCTTTCTTTCTTTATATAATGCTTTAATGCATAATTGCTAGTTTACAGCATTGTGTTCCGTCCAGAGAAAACATACATTTAAGTTTCAGTAGGCCTTGAATGGAACCCAACGTTTCGGACGTGGACCTTTCTCAAGGGATCTTTGGCCAAGGAATGAGGTGCACAGCTCTGGAGGTGGACCTGTGAGCTGTGCACCTCATTCCTTGGCCAGAGATCCCTTGAGAAAGGTCGGTCCACGACCGAAACGTTGGGTTCCATTTAGGGCCTACTGAAACTTAAATGTATGTTTTCTCTGGATGGAACAAAATGCTGTAAACTAGCAATTATGCATTAAAGCATTATATAAAGAAAGAATCCCTTTTGGTGTGCCATGGATTTCTCTTCATAACTGACCGACGTATGTCCTCCACGAGCACCCAACACATACGGTGTGCGGATCTCACTCTGCTACTACGACTAGTAAAAAACAGACATGATTCTGTGATACTCTGTCAGGATATGTCTATTCTGTAAATGTGCCGCCACCCAGTGGTTGTCGTGTGTATTGCAGCCTGTCAGGGTTTTCATTGTTGCATTGAATTTGTTTCTTAAGAATTTGTCCTTAATCAAATTTAAGTACTTAATTTAATATACTGATGACCTGTCCTCTGGAAAGATCATTAGCATCTGATCGCCGGGGGAGTCAGACGACCAAACCCCCTGTCGATCAGCTGTTTGAGAAGGCACCGGTGCTCCTGTGAATGCTGCGGCATTCTCTCAGTAAACCAAGCACAGCGCCATACATTGTATAGCATCTGTGCTTGGTATTGCGCTTAGCCCCATTCACTTTTATGGGACTGAGCTGCGCCTAGGTCATAGGCCTAGGGAAAGCTGAGAGAAAGCCCCTGCAGGAAACAGCTGATCAGCGGGGGTCCCAGGCATTGGACTCCCCACCGATCAGATACTGATGGCACATACTGAAGATTGGTCATCAGTATGATTGTCTCAGAAAATCCATAGTGCATATACATTTGAATAGCACACCAAATTAAGGCTGTAGTGTGACTAGCAGGGTTCTTCAACCCAATCAATACTCACAAGAAGGTCCCATGCACATGTAGAACATGCATTACCAAATTTATTATTTTGTCCAGTATATCTTTTTTTTCACACTGTTCCCTTCTTTCACCACTGGAGTGCACTGTGGGACCGCATCACATATATCCAGCCCTCTCTTCCGGCCTCCTAATGCCTCGTGGCATTGCCACCTGCATCTAGGGTTAGTTATATATGTGCTGTATATACTATTACAGCTATATTGTTTACACCCATTGTCCTATTTGTTCCTCTCTCTATCTCATTTTACACACCTCACAATATTCCATTCCCATATATCCACACACATACATATACACACAACATTATTTTCTATACTCATCCATCCATCATTCTACACATATATAACACCACATACTATCCCTCCATTGCATTTTTCACACTATAAGATGCAACGGCCCATAAGACACACCCAGGTTTTAGAGGAGGACAATAAGAAACAAATATTTTTCATTAGAACTCAGATGAGACTACGAATCAGACCCCCAATGTTAATCAGGCCTCAGCTCACAGCCCCAATCAGACCCCCAATGTTTATAAGACCCTCAATCAGTCTTCAGATCAGACCCCCAATGTTAAGAAGACCCCAATAAGAACTCAGATCAGACCCCAATGTGAATGACCACCAATCAGACCTCAGATAAGAGACCCTATATAAATAAGACCCCCCATTCAGACCTGAGATGAGACCCCCATACCTCAGATCAGCCCCCCTGACTCATATCAGCCCCTCATGCCTCATTTGATCAGCCCCGACCTCATGTGATCAGCCCCCAGCCTCAGATCACTTAAAATAAAAATCCACTTGCCTCTCCTACTCCGGACGTTGCTCCTCACCTCTTCTTCCTGCCGCCGGCTGTGCTGTGACCCAACGCGCACAGAGTGAGGTCACAGAGCGTCCTCACGCTGTGTGCAGCCACAGCACATCCGCTGGCAGAGGACCAGGAATCGGTGAGTACAGAGCTGGGCAGCGCTGCATTCACCGCTTCAAGGTCCTCCGGTACTAATGAGCACTTCCATAAAGGAAGCGCTCAGTAGTATTCCCCCCATAAGACGCACCAATATTTTTAACCCACTTTGGGTGAAAAAGTGCGTCTTATGGGCCGAAAAATATAGTATTCAGCAATACCACAGTAATAATACAACCACACACTTAACAACATTTTACTTCCATACATCTGCACACATACATTTTCATACACATATACGTATCCATATTCTATTGTGCGCCACAACATACAGTACCTATTTTCGTTTTAGATACATGCCCAGTCTTTACTTGCGTCTTCTCTTCTATCTCACTATACTTATATCTCTTCTCTTCCTCATAGAGAAGGGATCGTTTGATCTGTGTAGCCATTGCTATTATTTTATTCTATTTCTTTTTTACACCTACCCTGTATGTCTTTTATTAGTGTCTCTGATGCTATTTCCTTTATCATCCCACGTTCCTCATTATTTTTTGTCTCTACTATACAGATGATACTTGACTAAGGTCAATAATTTGGGAAATATAATAATTTCACAAGTGCTGGGTTAATGGAGAACTATATGTAAATACTGGACAATATAATACATGTGATGTGAACATATAGGTTTTGCGTGTACACTGGACCTTCTCTTGAACATGTGTATATCATGTAAGCATTACTGGACTCTCCATAATTTGATCAGTATCAATACTTTTATAAGATTTTTTTTACATATCTACATCATACAGTACAGTCGTATTTAATGGTATCTAAGGGAACAAATGTATATGATCATCCTTGTTTATATCTAGTGTTTAGCAAATTGAAGCATCCAAAGTGGAATTCAATCCGAAGTTAAGGAAAAATTTCATTTGCCACGAATCCGAATTTCCTCGCCCTCCGTGGTAATGAATCAAGTTTTCCTAAAATGGCTGCTGCATGTGTTACAATGTGAAAATAAGACAGGGAGACAAGAAGACTTGCAGGTTGAGTGTATCACGATTAGATTTCACAAATTTTTGGCCTAATATTTGCCATAAATTCATAAATTCTAGAATTCGTGATCTCTTGTGATATTCTAGGCGCCCACTGCAAAGCTACAAGCAAATACTACAGTACCTGCTATCACAACAGCAGGCAGCAGCAAGATATTTAAGATGATTGATTATAGGGGTCCTTGAAGCGATTTTGAGAAGGCAGGTCCTTGAGGAAAGATGATACTATGCTAATTATATAAAGTGATCCCCCCCTCCAATGAGGTTGGCAGAGTTCTTCCATAAAGCTTTATAGGAAAACCCCCAGTGTGGAGTTCTTATCCATGACACGTTACATCAGCAGCGCTAGAGCATTGGCTGCACACAGACCCTGCCAGGGGTGCGTAGCGGCCAGAAGGGGTTAAGGCTGTGATGGCTAACCTCCGGCAATCCAGCTGTGGTAAAACTACAACTCCTAAGATGCACACTTGCTTGGCTGTTCTCAGAACTCCATAGAAATGAATAGAGCATGCTGGGAGTTGTAGTTTCACCACAGCTGGAGTGCCGGAGGTTAGCCATCATTGGGTTGAGGTGTGCACTGCAGAAACCTGCCACATGCAGAAGTGACATACAGAGGAGGGGAGCTCTACCCAACTTTTCCTGTTCACAGCAGTCCGGCTGAAAAAAAAGCTGAGGATTTCACTTCTCAGCTTGTTCTGCCCACAACTAATAGGGTAACTTCATGCGCAGCACACAGGACAGACAGACATAGTCAGTGGTCACTTTGTCATGTGTGACCCTGGTAGTCATCTGCCCTCAGCTCTACTTTTCATAAAATATCTGAACTATATGTAATACTGCAGAGAAATTGCAGGTAAGTACATGTTACAGTAAGTGCACAGAAGTAGACGACTCACCTGAGCAGGACTCCCCATGTCACCTACTCACTAGGTACCGCTGTGATATGTGCCCGTGTGGTCTAGAGGTGACAGCCCTGCAACCCTTCACCGGCTATAGGAAGGATTATCACACATTGCCAACTGCATAAAGTCATCTCTCAGCATGCCCAGTCTTTGGCTCCTCTGCCCCGACTCACCTGCCACAGCAAAGCACATGGCTACACAGCCGACTGCCAGCATCGCGGCTGTCACCAGGTGTCAGTGCTGTCTGCCTGCCGGTCCTGGCACTTAAATAACCCCTGCCTAGTCCCACCCTCCATTGTGGCCCAGGTGAGCACAAGTCCCTGCCAGTGCCTGCCTCTCACAAGATATCCCTGCCTGTTCTGGAGAAATCTGCACCTTAACTGCTCAAGATATCTGGGGCCTATAAAGAGAACGGACTTAACCCATGGGTCAACATTACACAAGTCCCCAGCAAGTCTCATGATTCCACTAAAACAATATACATAGTGTGAGTGCTCATTGAAGTGGCAGGCAGTGGCGCTGGAGCTGCCTGCTGCACTAATCATTAACTGTAAATCCCAGGGGCCCACCGAGGATTTCCCCGGTGGGCCAGTCCGAGCCTGCTCCCACTAACTATCTGTATTTATATACATGAGCTAACTAACTATCTAATGTAAGTGAATAAGGATCCAGATGACTCAGCAAAGCACAGAGCACATCAATGACACTGCTCTCTCTCTCAAAACTGCAAAAAACAGCAGAAAATTACTGTTGGGGAGTTTCCTATATAGTAAGGGGTAGGCAACTTTCCTATTGGTTGCTAGGGATGTTGCTAAGCTCAGACAAAGACATTGCAGCCTTTTAATTGGCCAACAAACAAGAAGCAGTGAGGGTACTGATGAAAAAAAAGTAGAATATTTATGAAGATATAGCACTATATTCTAGATGTTCACGAATTCTCGAAGTTCCGATATTCGTGATAAAAATTTGCAATTAAAATATTCGCGATAAACACTAATCGCCATGTGTATGACGTTCTACTGCACCCACATTAAGAGTTAATTCGTTATTTTACTTATACAGCTTACTTGCCCAACTAATCAGATTCCAACTTTCATTTTTCATAGCTCCTTTGGAAAAAGAATGGTGGAATCTGATTGGTTGCTATGGGCAACTAAGCCAGTTTTCCTTTGCACCAGTTTTGATAAATCTCCCCCAGTGTGCCTCAGTATATGAGGCAAGTGTAATATATCGCCGTGTGCAGCACGTTCTACTGCACTTACATTAGAGTTAATCGGTTCTGTTAGCGAAACAGTTACCTATGTTGTGTCCGTATTGCAGGACATTGTAATATTTTACCCTGTTCAACTGTGCAGTGGAGAGAAATATATAATAGTGAATGGCTATTGTGAGCCTTTGCGTTACATAGCATTAGGCCAAAGTTAAATATTTCTCCCTGTTCAAATGAGCAGTGGTGCCAAATTTACCATAGTGAATGCATTCTGTTAGCTGTTGCTGTCAGTATTCTGCCATGGTTAAATATTTCGCCCTGTTCAAATGAGCAGTGGAGCAAAATTTATAATAGCGAATACGCAGGGGCGTAGCTAACGGCTCATGGGCCCCGGGACAAGAGTTCAGCTTGGGCCCCCTTCCCTCAGTGCTTTGTGTGTATTCTTATGCAGCACAAGGTTCTTTTGGCCCCCTCAGGCTCCTGGGCCCGGTAGCGACTGCTACCTCTGCACCCCCTATAGCTACGCCCATGCGAATACGTTCTGTTAGCTGTTGCATTACATAGTAACAGTATTAGGCCACCATTAAAGATCCAACTATGAGCTTCTTAGCTTCTTGAATCTCTAATACATGCTGGAGCTTTACTTGCTGCTGCAGGTGTAATATATGGCTGTTTGCATCACGTTCTACTGCACCGACATTCAGATTTAGGCCATTATTTTAATGAAGCAGTTTGTTAAATATTTCGCCCTGTACAAGTGTGCAGTGGACCAAAATTCATCATCCCTAATACGTTTTGTTAGCAAAAAAATAATTGTGTCCCCGATCCCAATGACGAGCAACGTTGAGCAGGTTACCAGCACCTGTCGGCAAAGGGTAGACACACAGTAATCCCTTAAGTGTGGCATGTGTGCAGCCCCACACCTCTTAGGACATCACAGACCTGTTATTGGTGAACACCACTTGTCCATTGAAGATGTTGGTTATCGGAATGAACCACAAAAATCGTTCCCCCGACTCGACCCAAATTCATCGTAGCTAATAAATTATTTTAGCAAAAAAAAATAGTCTACGAACCTCAGACCTTCATTCTTACTTAATGAAAACATTCTTTTGTTCTTTTTAGTGATGCAATAAGGAAGACCCCGGTGGTCCTCTCAATCATGGCACCAGTTTCGAAAACCAACAAAATAGAACTGCAGTACTATTCCATTATTTCCAGCTGAAGTATTCATGCGATTTGGCCTACTTTGAACACTCAAGTAAATGCTTCGAGCCCCCGGGACACTTAGCCAAGAGCATCTGGGAGGCACCGAGAGGAAAGGGCTGTGAATCTATAGCTAACAGAAGGCATTAGCTATGAATCTTGGTGCACTGCATAGTTATGTACACGGCAGGGATGCCAACCCTCCAGAAATTTCTGTACAGTCTGTAAAAATAGACAACTTTTTTCCTGTGTCCATGAAAACAAAATAGATATGTCCATTTTTTTTTTTTTTTTTTGAGGCTGTGAGTAATTGACTAGATTATTTTGGTGGTAATTATCATTTTATACTCACAGTAAATGCTGGCACTGAGGTGTTATCACTCAGTATATTGAGCTATAGATATGTAATACTTATAAATAATGTTTATAATTCAGTATGGTTTTCACATTTTTCCATAAAAATCTTTTGGATGTATATGATTTTTGGACAAATTGTCCATAAAAAAGAAATATTCTGGTTGATAACCATGTTACACAGTGATGAATTAGACCTGCCTATAATACTGATGGCACAGTAACTACAGCTACGGCCGGGTTCACACCAGCGCTTCCGTTTTTTGTTCTTCTCTGTTATAGAAGCAAAAGAAAGAAAAAAATGGCACCGCTAAAGCCGTTAAATGGCGATAAAAGATGGTGACTTAAGGACCCCCTTCATTAATATTATTACTGAACAGAAGAATGTCACTATGACAGCCACAACAAATTTTATCAAATTCTACATCACTTTGCAGTGCAACAAAATTTACACTACATGCGTTCAGTTAGCGAAAATTTTATTCTGCCTCACTTGGACTATTAAACAAATTGTATGTCACTGTGCAGTGTAACGAAATTTGAACCCATGTGGATTCCTCCATAAGGTTCCTCCATACTATGAACCTAATGATATTTCACTAAATGAATGTATTAGAGTTAAAACCAGATGGGCTGAACATGGTGGTAAGGATCAAACATGATCTCAGGATTATTGCCATATGGGACAGTAGCCTAAAAACTAGCTGTTATATAATATAGTGGCCAGACAGGGGCTGTTATTGGTATGGGATAATATTTGAATGGTTAAAACAGCAGACATCCGGCGGCCACAGTGCCCACTGCATGTGTTAGCGGGTGCCATTTTTAAATGCCCGGCCACCAATGTAAATATACTGTTAGCAAAGGGTTAACAAAGAGAGCCCTGGGTGATTTATAGCGATTTTTGATGAATTATTTGTAACAAATCAAATTTCTTGAAGAAGTTCGGTGAATCCGCAGGTAAGGAATTTTTTTAACCCGTTCGCTACCAGCTCCGTACATGTATGGCGCTGGAGCGATAGGCAAACATGGAGCCCGCTCGCACGTGCGATAATAATGCTAATCGTGGTAATTAAAGGCTTTAGATGCCGTGATCAAGTGAGATCATGGCACCTAAATGCGCAAAAACCCGGAAGCTCGCGCTTCCGGGCTTCCTACCAACACCCCCTGCGGCCAATGGGGGTATTGGTAGTTGCGCTGAACACTATCAGCCTCGCTGACGAGGTTGCAGTTCTTATTTTGGCCACCAGATGACAGGCCAGGATAAGAAATGAGCAATTTTCAGTCCAAACCCCATTTTAAAAATCCCTGATAGTACAAAATGAAAAATTAAAAACATAATTATGAGCTTGAAAATCATCACAAATAATTGTTAAAAATATATAAAAAATAAAAAATATAAAAGTTTAAATCACCCCCTTTCCGTATTATTGAAAAATAAATACCTAAATAACAATAAATATAAACATCATGGGTATTACCATGACCAAAAATGCCCGTGCTATTCAATTATAAAAAAAAAATTATCCAATACGGCGAATGGCGTAATGGAAAAAAGGGCCAAAATGGCCAATTTATTGCTTCTCTTACCCAAAAAAATCTAATAAAATGTGATCAAAAACTCATGCACACTCCAATATGGTATCAATAAAAACTATAGATTGCCCCAGAAAAAAATGAGCTCATAAACAGCTCAGTAGACATAAGTATAAAAAAGTTATGGGGGTCAGAATATAGTGATGTAAAAAAATATATACATAAATGTGTAAATTTATTTTTGCACTATTTAGACATAAAAAACCTATACATATGGGGTATCTTTGTAATCACACTGAGCCAGAGAATAAAGGGCATGGGTTATTTTTGCCGCAAACGAAACACCATGGAAATAAAACCCGTAAAACGGTGGAATTGCGTTTTTTCTCTAATTCCATCCCATTTGGAATTATTTTTATTGCTTCCCACTAGATTTTATGCCATAATTAATGGTGGCATTAAAAAGTACAACTTTTCCCTCAAAAAAATAAGCCCTCATACAGCTATGTGAATGGAAATATAACAGAGGTTAAACGATGGCTGCACAATACATCATAAACTAATAGAAAAAAATAAAAAAAGGGGCTCATTCCAAAATGGAATGAAGGAAGCTCTTAGCGCACATTTTTGATCAAAAGTATGTCGGGCCCAAATGCCACGTCACGGCAGCTTCCGCACAAGGGTCCCTAACACTACAGATACTGCCTCTTATAGACTTACCAGTCTCCTTTTATTCAGGGCACTGCAGGAACCAGCTAAATTGATTTTGTGCTGAGAAGTCCCAGGTACTTGGGCGTTGCTCAGTCCAAAAGAGGCGCCACCCTCAATATATACTATAAGACAGAGTTCAGACTAAGCAAATATACATCTACTCTTACAAGTGCATATCCATAAGCAAATAAAGTTGGTTAAAAGATGGCTGCACAATACATCATAAACTAATAGAAAAAAAATAAAAAAGGGGCTCATTCCAAAATGGAATGAAGGAAGCTCTTAGCGCACATTTTTGATCAAAAGTATGTCGGGCCCAAATGCCACGTCACGGCGGCTTCCGCACAAGGGTCCCTAACACTACAGATACTGCCTCTTATAGACTTACCAGTCTCCTTTTATTCAGGGCACTGCAGGAACCAGCTAAATTGATTTTCTGCTGAGAAGTCCCAGGTACTTGGACGTTGCTCAGTCCAAAAGAGGCGCCACCCTCAATATGTACTATAAGACAGTAGTACAAGTACCTGGGACTTCTCAGCACAAAATCAATTTAGCTGGTTCCTGCAGTGCCCTGAATAAAATGAGACTGGTAAGTCTATAAGAGGAAGTATCTGTAGTGTTAGGGACCCTTGTGCGGAAGCCGCCGTGACGTGGCACTTGGGCCGACATACTTTTGATCAAAAATGTGTGCTAAGAGCTTCCTTCATTCCATTTTGGAATGAGCCCCTTTTTTATTTTTTTCTATTAGTTTATGATGTATTGTGCAGCCATCTTTTAACCAACTTTATTTGCCTTATGGATATGCACTTGTGAGAGTAGATGTATATTTGCTTAGTCTGAACTCTGTCTTATGGAAATATAAAAGAGTTATGGCTAAGGATAGGGAAGAAAAATGAAAACACAATAATGAAAAATACCTCTGGTATTCTAAGGGTTAAAACTTTGCTCATTTCTGTTTATATCTATATGATTGGCTGCGCAACCATTGTAGAAGGTCCTAGTTATAAGGATTCAGCACTGGACAGCTCCACTGATTGGATATTGGATCATATAAAGCCTGTCATACACCTCAGACATTAATCTCTCCTGACCTCCTATAAACATGCATGTTGAGTTTGGACACGTATGCATGTATATGTAACACCTCTGGCAACCACTCATAGCTCAAAGGTACAAGAATGTTCCATCCTCTAAAGGCAGGTCTTAGGGGACTCTCCATACACATGATATTTTCCAAATTGTAATGTAGGGTCAGAATAAGAACTTCAAAATATGGAGAGGATAAGACATATATAGTGGCATGCAAAAGTGTGGGCACCTTTGGTCAAAATTATTGTTACTATGAACAGTTAAGTAAGTTGAAGATTAATTGACCTCCAAAAGGCATACATTTAAAGATAAAACACACTTTTCAACATCTTAAGCAATATCAGTGTACTATTTTGGTTTTATACAATTTGAGAGTGAAAAAAAGAAAGGGGTACCTTGCACAAGTATAGGAACCCGAGGAGATTTGAGATAACCTTAAACCGAGGTCTCAGTAAAATAGCCTGTTAGGATTCAGGGTTTTTTCCCAATCATTGTTAGAAAAGACCAGGTGACATATATTTAAAAGTTTTACAAATATTCAGTCTCTTCTAACCTTATAAAAATCACTGAAATAAACGTGGCCTAAATGGGTGGAACTGCTCAAACCCCAAACACTGTTGCGTGTTTCTAACTGGGGGAGCAGCTCCTCAGCATGTGATTCGAAAATTCCATACAATGGAGGATGCAGGCGCGAACCACATGCACCACCCAAACTTCCTACACAAAATGAAACAATGTGTGGATGAAAATATATAAACACATAAATCACTGAAAAAAGTGCACCACATGGATAACACTGGCTAATCCCTCAAGCTGATGTTAAAAGCTGAGACATTCACCAATATCCTCCAGTCAGGAACATATCAGAGCCCCTTCATGCACCACGTCAAGGTATCTCAGCATGGCATGGGGTCCTACCACTAGACTACCTATGGTGTGTGAACAGGGTCTGAAAGGTGCTGATATCCAGCTCACGCCCCAATCCCACTCACCTACACTTCAGGACCAACCATGCAATGGGAGACCATTGAGGCTGCAAGCCGCACCTACAGCAGACCATGTGACACAGGCTCCCAGGTGCAAAAGAACGTTACCAGCCATACGCAATGGCACATTCAATACATATAAAGCACAAATCACAAAAAAAGTGGCCTAAATGAGAGGAACTGCTCAAACCCCTACTTATTTTATTTTTTTGAACTTTTTTTCTGTGATTTATCTCTTCTAACCTTGTGCCAAAAACAGCAGCCATAAGTTCTTCTAAGTAGCTGCCTAACACGTCAAAAATAAAAATGGCTGTGGCCCACAAAGCAGGAGAAGGCTAGCAAAGAAGATAGCAAAGCATTTTCAAGTTACCATTTCCTCAGTTCAAAATGTAATAAAAAAAAGGCAGTTAACAGGAACAGTGAGGGTCAGGAGAGGGTCTTGAAGAGCAAGAAAAAAATTGCAGTTTTAGCAGATAGTAATATACTCCATATACAGCACACAGCTTCTTTAATAGAGAGCACAGAGACAGGCTCTGGTCCATCTCTAGTGACTGTGTCTGTGGTAGACAGGTGATATTGGACAATCTTTGCATATATCTATGTGGTTGGTTGCCCAAAAACGCCCCATCCTCGCCCTGTCCTTGGAGATTCAGCACTGGACAGCTCCAATAATGGACAGGGTCATATCTCTCCTAATAAATCTACATCTTTGTTATAATATATTGGAGAAGACTACAGACAGAGAGGTAGGAAATACACACATACACATTCACTGCGGACCCTAGGGAAAAAAATGGCATAAATAAAATCAAAGCAAAATGTCTATACACCCCTTGAAGTGAAAGGGTTAAATTATGTACAGTCTGTACATGTTCCTTAGTCCTGAGGGGGCTCTCTGATCCAAGAGCAATGTTCAGGCGCTCCAGGCCTCACCTGGTTTGGTTTCAGGGTCTCCACTCTTTGTTGTTGTTACAATCGCCTGGGACAGTACTCACCCTGCCGATCCAGTGTTCCCAGGGCTGAAGCATGGACCAGGGTGCTGATTCATCTTTAAGTTCTGCCTCATCTTTTTAGGGATCCAGTTCTTCTTACCCGGCCCTTAGATACAGAGGAGAATGCCCTCTCTTTCTAGTACTCATACAGTGGGGGCTGTTATTGCATAACACGCGGCATGTGCCATTCTGTCAGGTGCTTCTCCTGGCTTGAAGGGGTTATTCAACTTTAACCTTTTTTAACAGACCCCTTCAGAGTGGTTGGACTCATGGTGGGGTTCATACTTACCTAGCAGCTCGGTTCTGACTCCATGCAGTCTTTACATAGATCTTTGTGGTTGGCTGCCCAAAAAATTCTCATCCTCACCCCTGTCCTGTAGTCTTCACAATCTCTCCACAAGATCCTGAGTAGAGATTTTTTTATATGAAAGGAGTGGAGCACCTTCCATGGGTTGGATCTGTCATGTAACATATATGTGACTTGCATTGCTGAGCACATTATATAGTTATGATGTATAACTTGACTCCATTTTATAAAGTTGATTTATAAGCGAGTGCTGTATTGTAAATGCCTTGGTGGTTTTCCTTCTGTCATAGCCATGTTGGCCGTGCCGTTTCCAATATGGAGCAGTGAAAGTGTGGCCTCAGATGCCATAATGAGGGATAGTGAGGGATAACATGGTGGTTCAGCCGGTGTGGGGGTGTAATGGCACTACATTCCTCACATTGGGTGGCGTTATTAAGTTTGTATATAAGTAGCCTTCCTACATTCTGAGAAGCTGGGAGAGGCTAATATTGTGAGCCGGGACCTTGTGCTGGTAAGCTTCAGCCACCATACCTGGTACGAGTGCATTTACATGACCGTATGGATATTGCAGTCAGCAAAACGCAGATCCGCAAAATACGGATACACTCTATGTGTTGTCCTCAGTGTTTACAGGATGTCTTCCAAATCTGAAGGTCCATTCCACAAAAGATAGCACATGTCCTGTTCTTGGCTGAAACATGGACCCACTGAAGTCGATAGATCCACAAAAAATAAGGACGCCACACAGACGGTATACATTTTTTGTGCAGACCAAAAAATCCATACATTTGTGTGAATGCTAATATGTTAAAGGGCAGCAGGATATTTTGTCTTTATGATTGTTCTCTACTTTAATTTAAAATGTACATCTCAGAACTATTAACCTGCAGATGTGAGAATACTGTATTTAGTATTTACCCCTCGTATTCTCAGAGGAGTAAGAACTAAACAGTCTGCTATGTCATGGGGAACGAGGAAGGAGGATTTTGTACGGCTCTGTATCACTGTGTGAGAGGAGTATAACCCTGCTGACAGTAATAATCTCCTGCATCGTCTTCTGTCACTCCTCTGATTGTCAGAGTGAAATCTGTTCTAGATCCGGATCCAGTGAACCGGTCTGGGACTCCTGTATGTCGGGTGGTTGCAGCATAGATAAGAAGCTTTGGCCGTTCTCCTGGTTTCTGTTGGTACCAGTGTAACCAGTTGCTTATACCAGTACTGGCCTTACATGAGATGGTGACTGTGTCTCCTGGGGATACAGAGATATAATCCGGAGTCTGGGTCATCACAATCTCTCCACAGGATCCTGAGGATTAGAAGAGACAGAATGATTAGTGATACATGTCTGGATCTATTCCTAGAAATCCTGATCTGATGATGGATCCCTCTGGATAGATTTCTCTACACACAATCATGGAAGGATCCGAATCTCTCACCCTGAATAGAAATGAAGATAACAGCCAGCAGATAACTGCCAGAAACCATCTTGATGTTCCTGGAGTGTCAGATACAAAGTATAAGATGAGACAATGTGTAGAATAGAATATATATATAGAGAGAGAGACAGGGGAGGTGACAGGAGACCCCATAGAAGGAAGAGACAAATATACAAATTCTGGTTTCCGCTCTCAGACCTTTCATCAGCAGGTTCCAGGAGCAGCTGTAGATGAAGAGCAGAGAACTGAGAACCTGTTTCTTCTCCTTCACATAATCTTAATAAAGTGGATTATAAGTGGATTATAAAACACCAGCATTTTTTTCATGTAATGTGTTTTATGGATTTTTTAGTGCCCATTTTTTGTCGCTTTGTGCATGAATCCTGTCAAAAAGCTGAAATTCCAGAACACAAACTTTGACGATCCCAGAGCATGCTACAGGAAGAAAAACCTCCAGCTAAATGCCAAAAACCAGAGTACATTATATTGAATTTATAAAGGATTCTACTCCAACCTAGCATTGTAAAATTGGTTTGTTTGAAAAAAAAGTGACTTTTATAGTATGTTTGTTACTTTTCTAAGAAATTGCCCAGAGGAGCTTATAGCTCCTGTAGATTTCAGCTCCTGGCACATATTATTTCACTATAGACTTCAAATTAGGGTTGTCATGATATAAATTTTTTTATTCAATTTCGATACCATAAGAGAGTATTGCGATACTCAATACCATTAGATACCACGTGAAAGAAAAATAAAACGCCAAAAAAGCTGTGTGGAATCCACCTTTTTCGGAACATTCGGCACATAATAGAACAGTCCTATCCCATTTTTTTTTTTTTTTGGGGGGGGAGGGCAAGGTGACTAAAAAATGGTGAATGGCAAAAACCTGGGATCTTTTGATATTTTGTCCTATTCACTCTAATAGAGATCTATTAGGTTGAATAGGACTTTACACTGTCCCTGCTGCCCTGGGCTTTGTGCATACGGCAGCAGGGAGCTTACCATGTCAGCCATGGTTGGCTTCAGTAGCGTCCTTGCTGCCATGGTAACCGATCGAAGCCCCACAATTTCACTGCTGGGGCTCCGATCGGAAGCTGCCACTGCCACCAATAAAAATACGTAGGGTGGGGGGCTCTGTGGCCACTGCACCACCAATGAAAATACTGAGGGGGGGGCTCTGTAGCCGCTGGCCACTGCACCACCAATGAAAATAATTAACCCCTAAATGCAAATGTGCGGTGCGGGCTGCTGCAGTGACCTCGCTCCAGATGAGGTGGGTGCCGCAACCCGTTCCCCATCACTGCAGATGGCTGCCGGATGTATGATACAGCTTGTACCCGCCGCGTGTGGAGTGGGCTCACCGCAGCAGCCCGCTCCATACATTTGTGTTTAGGGGTTAATTATTTTCATTGGTGGTGCAGTGGCAGCTTCAGAGCACCTTCCCCTTAATTTTTTTCATTGGTGGCAGTGGCAGCCGTGTCACAGTGGGGAGGGAGTCCCTCCTTCCTCCTCCACTGTGCTGCTGATGAGAACATGGCACGTGCCGAGCGCCGCGCGCGCCATGTTCTCTAATGAAGAAAGATACTAAGCAGCACAGTAGCACTGCCTAGTATCAAGAAAAAGCAAATCCTGGTATTGTATCGATCCAGGTGAAAAAGTATTGATTGGGTACAACCCTATGACAAAGAGATAATGTTGGTTATACTGAAGATGAACATGACAAATGGCGGTATGGATGGTGGAAGTGAGAGTGCTGTTTGGTAATGGGCTGGGGAGAACCTGAGGGATGAGAAAGGGAAGAGGGGGGCCAACTGGTGTAGGATATGTTTGATGGTATGAAATGAATGAGATGATGGTGTTTGGCCAGAAGTTGATGGAGCTCAAGGTATAAGGATATATTAAAGATTATGGATGTGGGGTGAGCAAAAGGGGGGTTTCAGAGGAAAGGGGGATAAGGGTATCTTGAAAGAGGGATTTTGGATGATATGTGAGCAACCAGGGGCTGCAGAGGTAATGAGGACCATGGGAGGTGGCACAAAACTGCTGTAAAATAGAAATGTTCTCCAAAAGAGGAAGGGGGGGAACATCACTTTGTTCTGGTGGCAAAAATTGGTATGTCGTAAAAGCACTTGCTTTCCAGGCTTTTATTTAGTTTGTAGGGCTCTACTAAATGTATCTTGAAAATCCAGTACATTTCTCTTCTTTGCAGGGAATGGAGGCGGTCCTGGTTTGATTCTGGTATTTTTTCAAACGATGAAAGGGTTAGTCTGGATGATTTCTTATTGCGGGCAGTGAGGAAGTGTGTGATATTTGACCAGTGTTTGTTCATGCGTTCTCTTACCCTGGGTTCATACCTCAGCGTTCTTGAAACGCGTGTTTTACGCTCGTTTTTGTCGCGCGTATTACAGCGCGTTTTTGCAAATAGGAAACGCGTGTCGTACGCACGTTCGTGTGATTGACTACTGTGGTGTCAATCACAATACGCGCGAAAACGCCCCAAAAAAAGCTCAAGTACTTGTTTATGCGTAGGGCGTTTTACAGCGCGTCCGAACGCGCTGAAAAATGCGAAAATGTGAACCAGTCCCAAAGGGAAGCATTGGTTTGCATGTGTTGAGCGTTTTACAGCGCGTTCGAACGCACTGTAAAACGTGCAAGTGTGAACTTAGGGTTAGTGTTTGAATGGTGCTGCCAACATATTGTAACCCGCAATCACATTCAGTCAGGTAGATAATGTATGCTGATGAACAGTTTAAAAATTATTTGATTTAGAAGATCTTACCCGTTATGTTGCTCTCAAAATGTTTTGTCTTTGTTGGGATGTTTAGGCAGCACATGCATTGTTGGTGGCTGCATTCGTAGCTGCCGACTGCTTTTAGGTGGTTTGTGGTCTTGGCGTTTTTGTTGCTTGAGCCTTTCTTAAGAGCTTGCTTGGTGCTAATATATTTTTCAATGTCTTAGCTCTCCTGAATATAATTTCTGGTCTTGCAGGGATGGTATCTTTGTGAAAGGGGTCATTTTGTAAAATTTGCCAGTTTTTAGTTAGTATTCCCCTCAATATGGCGTGGTTGGTATAGTATGTAGTAAGGAAGGAGGGTTTGAATCGCTCATTTTTCATTGTTTCTGTTGACTGCAAGCAATAGACTAACGCAGGAATGTTTAATCATCTTTTATTTATATAAATCATGTTTCATTTTTAACTATATATTAATTATTCTCCATGTTTTATTGACATGAACAACTACTTATAAGAATCATATTTTATTTATATGAATTATTTTCTCTTTATTACACAAAAATTGGGATCACATATATACGTTTAGATCTTCTATTTATGCTTTTTATGTTTTTATTTGTGTTACTGCTGTAAATAATTTTGTATCCTGTATACACCCTGATCTCCTTGAGGCTATATACACATTTTCTACTCTGAATAGCTACTCGTTACCATCTATGTCTGAGGTTGCGTCCTCACTCAAGCTTCCATTCTTCCTTTAAAACATTGTACTATATATACATGTACTATCTATACTATATGTATATGTAATTTTATAAGGCACCTATTAGACTGAAAGTGAAACTATATAACACATAGAAATTAAGTAACAAACATCAAATAATAAAAGTGCACACTACACCGATATCATGTAACAGCATAAGGGTCCATTCACAAGTCCGTAGTATATTGCGGATCCGCAATACACCCGGCCGACATGCCCACAGAACTGCCATAGGACGTGTTCTATTTTTTTCCAGAGCCGCGGACTGGAAGTTCGGGGGCGCGCTCTGGAAATGCGCATGCGGACAGAACACTGTGTGCATCCATTCCTGCCCCATAGAGAATGAATGGGTCTGCACCCATGCAATTATGCGGAACGGGTGCGTACACATACACTGACGTGTGAATGGACCCTTAGGCTAAGTTCATATCTGTGCTATTATTTTCCGTTCTTCCACTCCGTTATAGGAGAAGAAGAATGGAGATAACAGAAGTGCCAGATTCAGCAAATAACTGACATGAATGGGAACTAACAAATCCTCTTGACTATAATGGGATGCGTTTGGTTTCCATTCAGGAGAACATTTTCTTAGCAGAGAAAAAAGTCAAACTACTATGTCCACTATTTTTGACTCATTATGTAACGGAGCCTCCAATGTATAAGTAAGAGGAAGGAGGTTATTGTACAGCTCTGTATCACTGTGCGAGTGGGATACTTATGATACTGCATACAGAAGTAATTGGCTGCATCTTGTTGTTGGACTTTCTTGATGGTAAGAGTGAAATTTCTTCCAGACACTGAGCCACTGAATTGAGCCGAGATATCGGACAATCGTTCAGTTGCATAGGAAATAATTAGTTTGGGTCGTTGACCCGGTTTGAGCTGATACCAGTTCAGCTCATGTTTAGCAATTCCACTATAAAAGAGGCTGGTACTGGATTCACATGAAATAGTCACTTCACCGTCTAGTGGTACATGGATGACATCTGGGGTCTGGGTCAGAGTGATCTGTCCATGGCCACCTGAGAACATAGTAAATGAAGAAAACAACAAAAATGGTTTGTATAATCACTTCAATAAAAAATATGTATGCAATGGCTACAACAAATGGAAAATATTAAAACTTTTGTGTACCTTGAATGTAAAGAAAGCATACGGAGGATAGATAGAGAAGAAAATACATTGTTCTACCCTGTCTGATATCTAGACTGTCACAGGTGGTGGATTAACTGTCTATATAACTTGTTATTTGCAGGAAAATAACCTCTGAATTTGTGTATGTAAAGCAGGAAACAAAACCGCAGAATAACCACATACATTAGTCCAACATCACTAACCTGATAAATCACTGTTTTTGGTAGAAGGGATATTTAGAGATGAGCGAATCAAAGTTGACGAAGTGGAATTCAATCTCAATTTCAGGAAAAATTTGATTTGCACAGAAGCCGAATTTCCTCATGCTTCGCGTTAACGAATCAGATTTTTTCAGCAGGCGCTAGGGACAGTGCTAGGAAAGACTTGATTGTGCTGAAAAAAACATTTTCAAATTCAGGGAAAGATTATTCAAGGTGCAGGGAAAGGATAGGGAAACATCATCTACACTATTAAAGGAGAACAGGGTGAAATAGGAGAGTGTACAGCCTGGGTAATAGGAGCGATTCTATTACACCTTGCTGCACTTATTGGGGATCAAATTGCAGTTATACTGCTGCTTCTAGGTAGTTTTCACTAAATGATACATCAGTAATTCCAGCAAACCTTGCTTGTGATTGGGGTGCAAGTTTTGTGTGATACAGCCATTTACGGGGTGTACTAATAGGAAAGATACATATGTCCTATTAGCTGTCCTGCGTTGCTTTTGCTGCTCCCGTGACAACTCGTGAGTTCATATCCAATAGCGATTTTTAAAACAGCGACGGTTGTACCTTGCACATCATGTCTCACACATCATTGAGAGCGATAGAAGATTGCAAGGAAAGACTCTCTAGGATTAATGCCATCTTTGATGCTGATAATAGAGAAACCCAGGAGTCGTTGGATCTCAGAATTCACATGGCCTCATTAGAGGTGCTACTCACGAAAGAAATGCGTACTTGGTGGGACTTTACAACTCTCCAAAAATATCTTGATAAGTCTATGATTCCTAGGGGTCTGCGGTTGCGAAAAAAACCAACCACAATATATTCTGATGCGTTTGTTCTGCAATGGCAAGATATTCTCACAGACTGCTCCTTAAAGTTAATGAAACTTATAACTACGCACGAGCAGGAAGCTGTCAACACTGTACGAGAGGAGATTAAAGCAGTACAAGATAGCATCACTCCTTTTTCTGCTACTCAGGAGTTCAAAGATTTGGATTCCAAACTACAGAGCAATCTAACCAAATTAGAAGAGAATCTGATTCAAATCAAACAGGACAAATTCAACCGTGATCTTCAGGATTATAAAACTAATACAGTCTATACATGGTTGGAACCTAAAATGGACACTCCTCGTTCTATTATGAGGAGAAATAACAGAAAGATCAATAAGAAATACAACAGGAATAGAAATGTCCATGTTACCTTCAGCTCCACAGACCTGGATTCATCTGACTCTGCACCTGAGTCTCTGCCCCCAGGCAATCAGGATACAACTTCCATGGAAACTACTAGTGCCTCAGCTACACAGGGACATACCAGGTCAAAAAACGCCGTGCGGGAAGAAAACATAAAAGGAGGTCGTTATCCGTCCCGGCATCGCAAAACCTGGAGGACCTACAAGTCATCAACTTATCGGCGAAGGTATTTAACAAAGCACAATTGGAAGTGCTATCTAGGGGACTATCTTTTGCGCCATCTTGTCATGTAGATATCTTTTGGACTATATTAGACCTTAATAGGTTTGCCCGTAATCTTACAGTAAAAAAGCATTTCTACAATACAGATGAAACAATGTCCCCCATTAATGCTGCAAGTAATGCCTCCGCTGAAAATTTTGATGACATGTCCTGTAATGATAAGTCAAATGTATTGGGATCATCTCATACCCCTGTATTACTGACCCCCGCAGGTTTTTCTTTTCAGGAATTAACCACTGCAGCCTTTTTGCAGCAGCAACATACAGCTCCATTAAGTGGTCCTTTCCACATTACTAATTTGACTGTTCGCAATAATGATTTTTATCCTATATATGCTCGCACTACAGCCTTGGACCGCTTCCAAGAGCTGGTCATTCGCGATTTACATGCCCTTGAGGATAAAATCCAGTCAGAGGAGGTATATAATCGCTGGTATAATTTGTCCAGACAGGAGAGTACAGCTCTACAGGAGCTGGAGCATATGCGGGATATAATCATTAAACAAGCTGATAAGGGGGGGGGGGCGGTTGTCATTTTGGATAAAAAGATTTACAGGGACGCTAACACAAAAATGTTGGAAGATCGTTCCACGTACTGTGAATTATCTGGCAACCCAACCCCCCCCCTTTCAGAAGCTTCTCACTGAGCTGCTGCAAGAAGGATTGGGTAAGGGCTTCATTAGCCAAAAACAATATGACTATATGGAAGTATTACATCCCATCTGCCCAATCTTTCACTCATTACCCAAGGTGCACAAACCTGGCTTTCCACCGGCTATGCGACCTATTGTTTCTGGCATAGGCTCCTTTGCAGAGCGTGTGTCAGCCTGGGTGGATGGCATACTACAGCCCCTAGTTCAGACTGTGCCAGGCTTTCTTAAGGACACTAGAAGTGTACTTCAGGCCTTTGGGGATTTTAAATGGGAGTCCAAATTTTGCTGGATTGCGGCAGATGTTGTTTCACTTTACACGGTCATACCACACGACCTTGCTATACAAGCTTTGACCTGGTTTCTAACTGCATATTCAGACCATCCTGAGAATTTCCGTATATATGTTGCCAAGGTAGTATTATTTTTATTACGCCATAATTCTTTCAGTTTTAATCAGCGTTATTTTTTGCAACTAACTGGCGTTTCTATGGGGGCAAAATTCTCCCCATCTTTGGCTAACATATATATGTGTTGGTGGGAACATATGTATCTTTTTTCTGCCGTGAATATTTGGGCACCCGCCCTAAAATGGTATGGTCGTTATATAGACGACTTGTTGTTCATTTGGTCGGGTGATGTTCCAGACATAACCCTTTTTGGGGAATTCCTCAATACAAATTGTAACAACCTAAAATTCACGGTGAAACATGATATTTCCTCAATTGAGTTTTTAGACCTCAATCTACGAGGAGATACAGTCAGCAATAGAGTCATTTCTGCCAGCTATCGCAAGGAAACCGCAGGTAATAAAATTCTCCACGCCACATCTTGTCATCCCCCTCATGTTACCAAAAATTTACCTAAAGGGGAATTTACCCGTATACGACGTAACTGTACGCTGGATGACAAATGTAGAATGGAGCTTCAGGCAGTCTCTGACCGTCTTGTCCGGAGAAAGTATCCTAGGCACAGTCTGAACAGGGCCCAACAAAATGCATTGGGTCTTTCACAGAGAAGTCTGGTTTTTCCTATAGCAAAAGGTTGTGATTTAAACAAGCACGTATATGCCAGCATTCCCACCTTTGTGACCAATTACAGTCTGGAATATGCGCAGGTATGCAAGATTGTTAAATCTCACCTGCCCATACTCCATATGGAAGAGGATTGGCGGCCTCTTATTGGACACGGCATAAAATGTGTAGCTCGGAAGGCACCCACATTAGGAACTAAACTTAGTCCATCGATGTATAGGGATCAACCGCAAGTCCAACATACATGGTTACGTTATTTAGGCAGCTTCAAATGTGGCCATAAAATCTGCACTTGCTGCACACATATGACAGTAGGTAAGGAAATAATGTCTTTCTCCAAAACAAAGTTTTCCCCATACGGCAATATATCAACTGCAATACCCCATATGTAGTTTACTGTATATCCTGTACATCTTGCTCCCTACAATATATTGGCTGCACAACAAATAGTTTGAAGATTAGGATTTGTAGACACATCTCTGATGTCCCTCATTCCCGAGACAGAGGTGTGTCTGCAGCCAGCCTACATTTTGCGGCCTTACATGCCGGCAGTGTGGAGAGCATGGTAGTGCAGGGTATAGAACGAGTGCCCCCTCCAATTAGGGGTGGAGACCACCGCAAGAAGCTTTTGAATCGAGAATCTCTATGGATATTTAAAATGGGTTCATATGCACCTCTGGGCCTCAATCAAAAACACGATCTGATCCTGCATTATTAATTACTTGCTTTTATTTTTTTTTATGTTTAATTTCATAGATTGTATGTTTAGTAATGTTGAGCGCGAATATTCGAATAGCGAATTTTTTTAACGAATATCGGCACTTCGCTAATTCGCGAATATTTCGAATATAGCGCTATAAATTCGCTATTTCGAATATTCGTTTTTTTTTTTTTTTTTTTTAGTTATATTTTTTTCTTTCACACTTCCCAACAGTAGTTCTTACCTGTCCTGAGGATTCCTGACTTCCTGGCTGCTCCAGTCAGTGCCCATTGCCGCTTCTGCCGACTTCCGTGCTCATGGAGCGTCCCCAACCATGGGAACGTCTCCATATACTAAAATGTACTGTCAGATTTGAGGAATTACGTTGAAATCGCAATGCGATTAATTTAAGTTATATTAATCGCATTGCGATTACAACTTAGCACTGCTATCTTACATAGGCTAGAATTAACGAATATGGAATATAGCACTAGCAGTGCTAAGTTGAAATCGCAATGCGATTACTTCAAGTTAAATTAATCGCATTGCGAATTCAACTTAGCACTGCTGCTATATTCCATATTCGTTAACTTCGTTAATTCTAGCAAGCTGACCCATTATAAACCCAGCTCTAAGTTGAAATCGCAATGCGATTAATATAACTTGAATTAATCGCATTGCGATTTCAACGTAATTCCTCAAATCCGACAGTACATTTTAGTATATGGAGACGTTCCCATGGTGATGGGACGCTCCATGAAGCAAGGAACTTATGGTTGGCTTGGTAGAATTAGCGAATAGCGAATATGACGAATGTATTCGGTCATATTCCTCAAAACGAAGATAACGAAGTATTCTACATCTTCGCTTTAGCAACCTATTCGTCAACTCGCTAATTCTAGCAATCAAATAGGAAGGTTGACTATAGAGACAGCTGTGTTTAATTCGCTATGCGATTTTTTTATTTATTTTTTAATAGAATAATTATATTACTTGATATAATTATTATAATTATTCTATTTATTAAAAAAATATATAAATAACGCATAGCTAATTAAACACAGTTGTCTCTATAGTCAACCTTCCTATTTGATTGCTAGAATTAGCGAAGTTGACGAATAGGTTGCTAAAACGAAGATGTAAAATACTTTGTTATCTTCGTTTTGAGGAATATGACGAATACATTCGTCATATCCGTCATCTTCGCTATAATTCTAGATATGAAACCAATAGGAAAGTAGCCTTAAGTTAAAATCGCAATACGCGATTATTTAAATCGCATATTAATCGCGGTAACTAGAATAATGACGAATATTCGATTTCGACGAATATGAAACGAATATTCATTCGAATATTCGCGAATTTCGTCGAAATCGAATATGGCATCTGCCGCTCATCACTAATGTTTAGATGTATTGACATTTTAAGCATTTTGTATGTGTATAGCCTTTGGACATATATGTGGGCGGCACCCAATTAAGGCTGAATTGTTCCAGCTGGTGTATTTGCCCATATATGTGTGGCTTCGCCATTGTTGCTTTGTCATGATTAAGGATCGGTATTTGTAACAGAGATCCGAAACGCGTAGACGCGACATGTATCCCGCTGTTTTTATCGCTTTGAAATAAAGAACGAGTTGGTGTATGAAGCTGGACATTTTCTTCGTTTTCCTAAAGTACCTTGGTGCGTCCTGGATCCGGACGCTGTCCGTGCTGCACCTTCCACGGAGAGTGCACCACATCTTCCGAAAACAACAAAAATGGTTTGTATAATCACTTCAATAAAAAATATGTATGCAATGGCTACAACAAATGGAAAATATTAAAACTTTTGTGTACCTTGAATGTAAAGAAAGCATACGGAGGATAGATAGAGAAGAAAATACATTGTTCTACCCTGTCTGATATCTAGACTGTCACAGGTGGTGGATTAACTGTCTATATAACTTGTTATTTGCAGGAAAATAACCTCTGAATTTGTGTATGTAAAGCAGGAAACAAAACCGCAGAATAACCACATACATTAGTCCAACATCACTAACCTGATAAATCACTGTTTTTGGTAGAAGGGATATTTAGAGATGAGCGAATCAAAGTTGACGAAGTGGAATTCAATCTGAATTTCAGGAAAAATTTGATTTGCACAGAAGCCGAATTTCCTCATGCTTCGCGTTAACGAATCAGATTTTTTCAGCAGGCGCTAGGGACAGTGCTAGGAAAGACTTGATTGTGCTGAAAAACCATTTTCAAATTCAGGGAAAGATTATTCAAGGTGCAGGGAAAGGATAGGGAAACATCATCTACACTATTAAAGGAGAACAGGGTGAAATAGGAGAGTGTACAGCCTGGGTAATAGGAGCGATTCTATTACACCTTGCTGCGCTTATTGGGGTCCAAATTGCAGTTATACTGCTGCTTCTAGGTAGTTTTCACTAAATGATACATCAGTAATTCCAGCAAACCTTGCTTGTGATTGGGGTGCAAGTTTTGTGTGATGCAACAATTTACGGGGTGTACTAATAGGAAAGATACATACGTCCTATTAGCCGTCCTGCTTTGATTTTACATTGTTTTACTTTTTTTTGTAGGGGTGTATTAATATGAAAAAAAAGAAAAAAATATATGTGGCTGCCCTTATATTACTTCCTTGTATTTACATGCATAACTGTGACCCCGGTCACGTGACCTTATCACCCGACCAGGCTCCTCTCATGTGACCGATCGCATGACCGGAGTCAAATGTCAATGCAAGGTCAAGTCCATAACCCCAACCGCAACTGAATAGGTAGGTAAATTTAAACCCCACATATTTGTAAAGGAGGTACATGCGCTCCTGTTTAGAACCTACCAGGACGCCTATAATTAGTACAACAGGATCAATTTCACATACATAAGGCTGCCCAGGAAGTACTTGATTAATACTCAGATTGCGTATGTACCATAATCCAGATCGGCTGATATGGGTCTCAACTTGATACCCTAGAATAATACATTAAAAAGGATTCCCAAAATTGGGAGTGGACCCTGCAAGTGAAAAGTGTATACATAAAGGTGAAATACATATACGGTATAAGTGCATGAATGTAAATCCATAATTGTGTAAATCAAAATAAGGGACTACAAAATTTTTATGAATATATACTGTGAGATAGTGACTGGAAAAGTTGTAGAAAATCGTTATATTTCACCTAGGTTTCTTTCGTATACCATGTACTAGGCTACAGAAAGTGGATATCTCAACAAGGAAATGGTGTTGTCGGGCCTGGATTTTAATGGAATAAGGATGCAGGTTGGTAGTGGGGCTCCTCATTCCCTTCCTGTCCAGAACAGGTTTCTTATAGAGCTCCCAGCCAGGTGATGGAGCTCAGCTCATTTGTGAGCTATAAAGGTCTGCACTATGAGCATATGTGTGTGAGGGGAACTGGCTGAACAGACGGTTTTTCACCACTGATGTTGAAGTCTGCTAAAAGCGACAAAAAAGAGACTCTGTAAGTGCACTTTTAGTTGTGTCGGGTGGCTGGTAGCAGGCCGCGCGTATAGTTAGGGTGATTTTCTGTTTAGTTAGAGCTCAGCCGAGCAGGAATTTATTTTGTGTTTTGCCTGAATGTAAAGGCCATATATTTTGCTTGTGGATGTGAATAAAGAAAACCGGCAAAGCCCTGTGTGAACTGTGCCATTGTGTCACTGTCTCTGACTGCTGTGCCTACCACTATTGAGCTAATTCACACAATACGTACATAATTGATATTAATAATACAAAGTACATAACATATAGTGAAGACAGTGAAGGTGATTAAAAGCAGTGCTCGTGCTGTGCAAGTGATCATTCTCTGTGAGTGCAAACAGTGAATAAATAAGTAAGGAAGGACAACAAACTGCAAAACCATCTATTATAAAATATTAAGAGATCCCATATATTGTTATAAAAATATGCCCAATTATCGCACAATAACTTAATATTGACATAAAAGAAGGGGCAAGTTATAATATAATGCTAAGAGTATAATCATGAGTAAAACACAGTCTGGTTATTATCAGGTCAATTCATCCTAGTAATTGTTGTGGCGTCCCACCATCTCACAGTACAACAGGTGTATTCTTTCTGTAAAATCAAAGCAAGAAGGTAACACAGGTGGACACTACAGAGAAAAAAACTGATAAAAGCATAATATGTACAGTTAATAACATAACAGTTAAAAACAAAATAATTACTCATAGCGTAAATCCAAGGCAGAGGAGCAACCGCAGAGTTATAAAAACGGGGCGAAGCTGTTATTCTCATTCAGTCCATGTGGTGATACCATGTTGAGGAGATAAATCCATTTTGCCTCTATTTGACTAAAGGTACCCCCCGAGGTGGGAGGATGACACGATCAATGCCTCTGAACCATAGAAGGGATCCATCCGAGTTATGTAACTCCTTAAAGTGTCTCGTGATACTCTGGAGATCTTGGGTGGTGTCTTCCTCCTTGGTGGATTCTATGGCCAGTATGTATTCCCGAATCCGCCTTTTGAATGGACGTGAGTGACGTCATTCCGACATATATCAAATTGCATGGGCATATAGCCCAGTATATTACCCCAATTGTGGTATATGTGATGGAATATGTGATCGTATATTGTTTTTCATAGGAGGAATCCCAGAAGCAATCTTCCCAATCCATATTGGTACAGGCCACACAGTTACCACACTCTTTGTTCCCCCACGCAGAGCCCTTCATACCAAATACACCTGGTCTCTTAGTGATGTAATGACTTCTCACCAAGTCATCCCTTAAATTTTATCGCTCTCCGATAGGTTAGTTGGGGATAAGATGGAATAATTCTACTGAGGTGGGGGGTCAACTCTCAGGATCTCCCAATATTTAGTCAGGGCACTACGGACTTCTCTCCATCTTGAGCTATAACTAGTGATGAGCGAGCATGCTCAGCCGAGTACCGGTTTGGCTCGGGCATCGCTATGCTCGGCATACGGCGGTACTCGGCAGAGTACCGCATGTGCTCGAGCGAAATGCTCCAGTCTCTGCCCCACACGTTTCGCGAGTTTTAAGCTGCCAATAAAGGTGCAGGTAAGTACTGCCCTCACTGTAATGCCAGTAGCCATGTTAGCTGTTGGCATTACAGTGATTGGCTGGCCGGAACGCGTCATCAGAGGTTATATAGCACCCGATGACGTGTGCTCAGATCAGTCATAGTCATCGAGAGCATCGGGTAGGAAGGGAAAGACAGAGCAGGGAGCGAATTTAAGCGATTTTACTTAGAGAAAGCTTTTCAAAGATCCAAAAGTCCTTTTAAGGACTACTGTTCGTGTGTGTGTTTTAGATCAACAATATATTTAACAGCAGTGTCAAGGACATCCGTCCTAAGGAAGGGACAGATAGTGCAGGGAGAGAAATTTGCTGTATTTAATACCAAAAGCTATTCAAAGACCCCCACAATGCCTTTTAATGACTACTGGGTGTGTTTCACAGCAATCAGATATTTTTATTTTGTACCTATTTGTGACATATCGTGTACATCATCCGCAGACTGTGTCTTTAATAATCTGGCTCACATCTAGTGACCATAGTGTGTGGCTTTGTGTAAAAAATACAGTCCTACATCAGCAAACAGTGTCTACGGCACAATTTACATTAATCTGGGTCTAATAGTGTCCATATTCTGTGAATTTATGTTACATATACTGTCCGGCCTCCCCAAACAGTTTCTGTATTTCAAATCACAATAATCTGGGCATAATATACTGTCCATATTCTGGGGGTTTATGTGACAGATAGTGTCCGGCATCTGAAAACAGATTCAGTATTTAAAATTACATTAATCTGGGCATAATATTGTGTCTATTCTGTGGGTTTATGTGACATATACTGTTCGGCATATGAAAAAAGTGTCTGTATTACAAATTGCAACAATCTGGGCATAATATACTGTCCATATTCTGGGGGTTTATGTGACAAATAGTGGCCGGCATCCAAAAACAGTTTCTGTATTTAAAATTACATTAATCTGGGCATAATATAGTGTCCATATTCTGTAGTTTTATGGGACATATACTGTCCATCATCCGAAAAGAGTGTCTGATGAGCAAATCTAAATAATCTGTGCCTCTATGTGTCAAATATTGTACTGTAGGTGAAACCAGTGTATTTTGGGGAAATGTACATTATTTGCGCAACATCTAGTGTGTTTGCACTTCATACATATCACTGACATATACTGTACTTTATCCGAAGACGGAGTATGCTACTCTGTGACATTATCAGGGCTACATCTCCTGTGTAAAGTTTGTGCATCCCAAATACCTGTTTTAAGTTATTGGCGTATACACTTACAAATCCTACGCTACTGTACGTGTGACATACTTTTAAGGGTATATAACATTTAATATTAAGAATGCAGCCAGTAAGGGACATGCAAGTGGCCATGATGCTGATGGTGCACGCAGAGGCCGTGGCCCTGGGCGCAATGAAACTGAGTAGAAGAATGTAGCTGAGGGCCTACAGGTGCACTAACCCTCTAAAACAGTGATGTCGATGGCGAAACTTTTAGAGACTGAGTGCCAAAATTGCAACCCAAAACCCACTTATTTATCGCAAAGTGCCCACATGGTCATTTACCCTGAATACTACAGTCCAATATAGTATATCTTCCATGTTCCTTATCATTTAGCTATAGTTGTAGAGTGCCAGTTCGTGCCACGTGTCCTGTTTGGACACCCAGTAGTTGTAAGGCACAGAGGGATTACTAAGGATGCTAACACGGTCTGCTATGTACTCCACCATCTTCCACATTTTTTTCCATCCTTGTGACACTAGGCTGCGCATCAAGGTAAAGGTGCTGCAACTGTCCCAGGCCTTGGAGAGTGTTATCCTGCCTCTGTTGGTGTGTGTTCCCCTCATCTTCCCTCCTGGGTTGCCCAAGGAACTACGTACTCTGCCGCCAGCATTGTTAGATGGAAATTTATTGAGTAATTTTTAAAGAAAGACCTTCTGGTATTGCACCATTTTACTAGTCCTTTCCACCACAGGAATTAGAGATGAGAAGTTCTCTTTGTAATGGGGGTCGAGAGGGGTGAACTTAACAACCAGTAATCGCTGTTGTGCGAAATGTGTAGAATGCGAGGGTCACAGGAAAGGCAGCAGTACATAAAGTCAGCCATGTGTGTCCGAGTCCCAACAGACAAGATTTTGCTGTCCTCATCAGGAGGATGACTCTCAATCTCCTTATCCTCTTCCTCCTGCCCATCTATGCTGAACAGATGGAATAAACCTGCTATGGTTACTACCCTCTGTAGCAGAGGCAACCGTCTCTTGCTCCTCCTCCTCATCATCATTATCCAATTCACACTGACAAGACGAACTGAGTGTGGTCTGGCTATCACCCTGTGTAATGTCTTTCCCCAAGTTCCCCTCTTCCACATGTAAAGTGTCCGCCTTCATTGTTAGAAGCCAGCGTTTCAGTAGACACAGAATGGTATGGTTAGGCTGATAATAGCGGCATCGCCACTCACCATCCGTCTTCATCCTTCAAAGTTGCGTAAAACTTTACATAGATCAGACATACTAGACCATGTTACAGCTGGTATTCCACTACTGCCTTCTGCTGCTCACAAAGCATGGCAAACATGTGTAATGTGGAATTCCAGCGCATGCTCACGTCGCACAACAGTCGGTTAGCTGGCAAATTCAAGCGCTGCAGCAGCGTCCATCGGCAGGTATACATGACTTTCTGAAATGGGCACACACACATTGCACCCTCACCAGTAGCTCAGGCAAATTGGGGTAGGTATGGAGAAAGTTGAGAACATGTGGGCTAGGCATGGTATGGCTGGATCCTGGACATTAGGGAGGGTCCACATGGCCATATCAGCATTTGTCCCATTCAAAAGTTTGCCTTTTTCACTGGGCAGAGGTTTTTCTGCCCAGTGATTAAGACTATTTTATTATATAAGTTTTTGAGGGACAATTTCCCGACGCTTTTGCTGTAGTCACTGGGCAGAGTTGTCATTCTGCCCAGTGAGGGCCGTGTCTTGCCTGAGGGATGGCCCTGTTATGTTCCAGTGTTTCACCTAAAAATCATAGTTCAATTGTCACACTACCTTATAGTGTTGCTGCCTGTGATGCCCGGACACCTTTATTTCTTCAAATGAACCCCCCGTTCGCCCGCTGCGCTCCCTGTTAGTTTCGGTGCCTCATATGCAAGCGAGGCGTCTAGGTTAAAGTAGGCGTTGATCTTAGTTCTGCTGGGTGGTCTTCACTTCTCCTTGGCTGCGAGCGCATCCAATCGCAGCGCTTGGCTCTTAGCCAGGGAGAAGGAGCTCAAGTTCTCGCGAAACCGTGAGAACTTGAGCTTGCAGAGTCTCGGAGCCGACGCCATCTTGGCGCCAGCTCCGGAACTCTGCAAGCTCAAGTTCTAGAGAGAACTTGAGCTCCTTCTCCCTGGCTAAGAGCCGAGCGCTGTGATTGGATGTGCTCGCAGCCAGGGAGAAGTGAAGACCGCCCAGCAGAACTAAATCGATAGAACTAGAACTAGATCGATGCCTACTATAACCTAGATGCCTCATTTGCATATGAGGCACCGAAACTAATGGGGAGCGCAGCGGGCGAATGGGGGGTCCATTTGAAGAAATAAAAAGTGTCCGGACATCACAGGCAGCAACACTATAAGGTAGTGTGATAATTAAACTATGTTTTTTTAGGTGAAAGGTCCTCTTTAAGTTGTTATTTTTATGGTTTGAGTTTATGACTCTGCTGTAAAATATGCCATATGGCGGATCATGCCGGTGGTAGTGAGGTTGCTAGTGTTCACAACCCCTACTCATTTTGCCTCCAGTGTACTGTCTTCCCCATTATGTTCCCGGGTTTTAGTTTTTATTGTTATGGTTATTTTTTTATTTATGAGGTCTTATTTTTGTATAGCACAGTTACAGTTAGCAAATTACAATTCTTTTATCGTCCTCACTTTCCTCAAAAAAGCGCCAGACTGTGGAACACCTACCCCTTGGCAAGGGAGATATCGACAAGGGGGAACAGTTGCGGGCCTATTTAGTGTGGCCCGCCTTCTCCCTTTTGCCACCCCACAGCCTCTTCCAGCCTGTTGCGGTGCTGTGGATCCCTCCCCCTCTGTCCTGCTGTCCTCGCTTGGCTTTCCACCTTCCCAGGTTGGGTTAGTGATGTCATCATCCCCCATCTCCTCTTCCACTTATCTTCCATCATCCCATCACTGTCACCCCACTCAGTGGGCGGAGCCCCTGAGAGTGCGGGTCACCAGATACTGCGCCACCGGCGCCATTATAGGGCGGCGGCACTCCACTTTGTGGCGTATAGACATATGCTTTCAGACCTTCATCCCATCTCTCTGAGCCTCCGTTAGCAGCCAGGCGGTCTGCTGTTCACTGCCAAGCCTGTGCAGCACTCAGCAAGCCTTCGTCCCACAATTTTCCACGGCACTGTGCCAAAACCTTCTTCCACATTGCAGAGTTTAACTCTTCGCCCCCTTCCAGGGGAAATCTCTTGCTCTGCTTAACCGTTAACTCAGTGGCGGATCCAGTGCCTGATCTCGGGAGGGGCACTTCTCTGGGCAATAGATTATGGGGCCCCTGTGTCCCCGCCCACCATTAAGCTACACCCACACACAGCCCCACCCATATATTGCGCCCGTACCGTTTACATCCAGGGATGTCTCCTTTGATGTAGATGTTCTCTTCTCATCTTCTCCTTTCAGACCTTCAGACCAGACCAACATTTTTCTGATGTTTTTCATCTCTGCAGTTTGAAAAAAAAAAATCTTAGTTTACAACTTTTCCGTCATCCTCCCATCTTCTGGACAAAACATGCTATTACCCCCAATAATGTGCCGCTGTGGTCCCCAATAGTGCCCCCAATAATGTGCCAGTAATAAGTTCCCCCAGAGATGCCCTCCCATCATGTGCCAGTAATAAGTGCCCCCAGAAATTCCCCCTCATCATGTGCCAGTAACAAGTGCCAACCCCCCCATGTGTCAGCATCAAGTGCCAACCCCCATGTGTCAGTATTAAGTACCAAATGCCCCCATGTGCCATTATCAAGTGCAACCATCCCCCTGCCCCATGTTCCAGTATCAAGTGCCTCCCTGTTGGTCAGTATAATGTAACTCTTTATGTAAGGAACATACCCAGTAAACATTCACAAGCTGCTGCTGGGCACACTGCCGCCCTCATGCTGACACTTATCGGTGCACAGCAGGCAGCAGCTCAGGGAGGCAGGATCTTCTCTTCCTCCTTGTGCTGCCCAGATAGGACCACTCTCTCCTCCCTCCCTTTATTTCTGTCTGCACCCTTCGTGCGTCTTTGCCTCCGCTCCAGACCGGCTCCGTCGCCCCGCCTCATGGTGTGTGAAGTGAACCGCGGGCGTTAGCGTTAGTT
The DNA here is from genome assembly GCA_033119425.1 of Bufotes viridis. Taxonomy (NCBI): domain Eukaryota; kingdom Metazoa; phylum Chordata; class Amphibia; order Anura; family Bufonidae; genus Bufotes; species Bufotes viridis. The sequence continues at coordinate 608,531,530 of CM065589.1, forward strand.
AGTGCGGGCGGCGCTCGGCCAGGGTATCTGGGAGCTAAATGTACTCCTGGATTCTCGGGGGATCAGTTGCCCGTTGCCCCCTGGATCCGCCAACGCGTTAACTGTGAAGGTGCCTGACACAAACCACTGGTGAGGTTTCCCATGTGGAATCAAATTAAGCTCCTGGTGGTGTCCTTCCATCAATTAGTTTAAGTTTAAGCTTTGCAACCATACTCCCCACAGAACCCAAAGACTGGTTTCCAGGAAAATGCTTGCCGCATAATGGGAATAACGCCGCCGGATCGTGTTTTGGATCGTTTTCAAACCAGGCTACAAATTTCATCTTAGATTAATGAAAACATTCTTGGCAAATGCTTTCAGTGTGGTTCTTTTGGTGCCAAGGCAATACAAATACCTCCGGCCGTCCATCTTAATCATGGCCCCAATTCTGGAAAAAAAAATTGGGCGCAGCACTTGCACTTTACATACAATTGAATATACAGGAAAAATGTTTCCTAACAATTTTTCCTATGAAATAGATTTTTTTTTTTTTTTGGGGGGTGGTTGTGCGTATTTTTGTCAGTCTGTGAAAGTGGCATACAACTCGGACAACATGGTTCCCAGCAGTGACCTGGGAGTCCAAGATGCATCCAGACATGGTCCCCATGCTGTTCCCTATCCATTTCGGTGGTGTTTCTGTCACTTTCTGACCTTTTACAATGGACCAGGCACCCTCCCTCTTCATAGCAGGGGTGCACGGTTGTCTCCCATTGACTTCCATTATACTCGGGTGCTCGGCTGTGCACATGAACATGTGTTCGGCCTGAACATCTGAACACCCGAATACTTTGGTGCTCGCTCATCACTAGTTATAACCTGTTATGAAAGGTATTTTATCCGTCTCGTTCTTTTTCTCCTTGTTATAGAGAAGATCAGATCTTTTAGTTTTACATGCCCTCCGGTATCCTGCTTCAATACATCTCCTGCTATATCCTCTTTCTCTGAATCTCCTGCGGAGTTCAACCGCCTGAGGTTCAGGCACATGTACCTCCATTATAAATAATGTGGGCTTTAAATTTACCTACCCATTTAACTGCAGTTGAGTTTATGGTCCTGACCTTACACTGACATGTGACCTCGATCATTCGATCGGTCACATGAGCAGAGCCTGGTCAGGTGATAACATCACGTGACCAGAGTCGCAGTTATGCATGCAAATACAAGGAGATATGTGAGTGATCTCAATGGTTATCGTGAGATCACACCCTATTGGTTGAGGCCATACAATCCTGCCCCTGGTTAATCATTGGTGCTAGGATGAGTCCTCAGGTGTGTCTAATCACTGCAGCTGGGTACAGGGTTTATAAGGTATGGGCTTCTCAGAGACACTAAGCCCTTTGAGAAATCTTGGTGAAACGCGTGTCAGGGCAGTATCTGCCCCCCACCCCCGGTCAGTATGGTACAGTCATTTAGGCAATCCAGTTATCAGTATATTGACTTTGCTATTTTTTTTACCAGGTTTCTGTTATTGCAATATTCGTTTTGTAATTGGAGTTGGGATTGATACATAAACATAATGGTATTTAACCTGCTGAATTGTTTCTGGTGTTATATACTATGCACGATGTTATTATATGGGTCCCCTATATGTACTAACTAGTCTGTTACTGTGTGTAGCTGACATTTGTGTATACTGGTCAGCAAGTACTATTATATATGCTCTTTTCTGCCATAGGGGGGGGGGGGAATTACCCCTCATAGCACCTATCCATGTAATTTTAACTGCATACTATGTGGTATATTATATATTTTGTTTGTCTTTAATAACGATGATTTTTGTCAATTATTACATGTGTGGTTCATTAGTTTTGGGTGGTTAAGTTAACATGACACATGGGTATGTGCTAGTTATAGCTGTATTTTGGTTGTCTATTTATTTAGCAAAGTATTTTGTAAAATTCGATACGACTACTTCGCCAAATTTTACAAAAAAATTTGCTTTGTGATGAATTAATCCGCAACAAAGAACATTTCTTTATAAGTAGTGGGTGCAATAACAGGGAGCAGCGTTTGCGTCATCCCCATCATTGTACCCCTCAGATGCGGTGTTCATAGCTGATTGTGGCATCTGACAGTAATAACACAGTGTAAAATGAACAAAAAAAATAAACTTCATTAATTTGATTGCGATGACCCGGCCGCTGCCATCTAGACCTAGAGTGAAATCTCACGCTGCCAGTGACAACGCCATCACATTGCCAGCATGGTGACATCATATGTCCCCGCACACAGGATTTTGCTTAGATTTTCAATCTAAGTATGATTGTTTTGGGGTTTTTACTGCCATTCAGGGAAAATCGATTCGCTACCATGAAGCATGAGGAAATTCAGCTTCATGGCGAATTGAACTTTCCCTGAAATTTGTATTGAAGTCCACTTTGATTCGCTCAGCACTAAATATAGTAAGTGCTGCAACTGGATGTACATGAGATGGTGACTGTATCTCCTGGAAAGGCCGAGATGGAATCTGGAATCTGAGTCATTACAATCTCTCCACTTGTAGCTTTCAATACAAAAAGAGTAGATTATTATACAGACCATACAGTCCGGAGGACTAAGCCATGTAATCACAACCCCGCAGTTTAGACCAGTCTAGAATATCATATTGAAACAGCAAGGATAGAGAATCGCTCTCTCTCACCTTCTCAGGGCAGGTGCTCTAATCCCAATTTTATACACCCCTCAAATTGTTAGTAAAATGAATATATAATGTAGGATTGGCACTCATATATGGGAAAAGAAAAAAAAAGAACATTCACTTTATTATTTCAATAAAATTATCTCAATAAAATAACCACTTCCAATATTGTCAACAGTTATAATCCACTGGATGTAAAAAGCCAAATGTACTATATAATTTCTCCCATTTTACTCGGATTATTCACAACAGTCCGGTGATGTTAGTCTTGAATTGATAGGTATAACTTGATATAAGGGCAACTATAAGGCCTCTTTCACACGGGCGTCACGTTTGAAGCCCGGTTAAGAGGCGGGTGCGTTGCGGGAAAATGCGCGATTTTTCCGCGCGAGTGCAAATCGTTTTAATGCGTTTTGCACGCACGTGTGAAAAATCGGCATGTTTGGTACCCAGACCCGAAGTCGGACTTCATCACTGAAGTCCGGTTTCGGGTTGAGTATTTTGTATATTTTATTATTTTCCCTTATAAGATAGTTATAAAGGAAAATAATAGCATTCTCAATACAGAATGCAAAGTAAAAAGGGTAATAGAGGGTTAAAAATAATAAAAACAAACTCACCTACTCCATTTGATCGCATACCTGCCGGTCTCCTGTTCTGTCTTCAGCTGGGCAGGGGGGTGAAGGACCTTCAGTGATGTCACTTGGTCACATGGTCCAATCACCTGCTTGGACCATGACCCAGTGACGTCACTAAAGGTCCTTCACCGGCTGAATACAGAATAGGACTGGCAGCTACGCGATCAAATGGAGTAACTGAGTTTGTTTTTTTATTATTTTTAACCCTCTAGTGCCCTTTTTACTTTGCATTCTCTATTGAGAATGCTATTATTTTCCTTTATAACTATGTTATAAGGGAAAATAATAAAGATCAGGGCCCCATCCCGATCATCTCCTAGCAACCATGGGGGAAAATCGCACCGCATTCGCGTTGCTTGCGGATGCTTGCAATTTTCCCGCAGCCCCATTTACTTCTGTGGGGCCTGCGTTGCTTGCGTGAAAAACGCAGAATATAGAACATGCTGCGATTTTCACGCAACGCAAAAGTGATGCGGGAAAATCACCGCTCATGTACACAGCCCCATAGAAATGAATGGGTCCGGATTCAGTGCGGGTGCAATGCGTTCACCCCACGCATTGCACCCGTGCGGAAATCACGCCCGTGTGAAAGGGGCCTAAGGGAAACTAAAATAGCACGTCTGGATCCACGTATTCTCCCCAAAGTCTATCCTCTGGGAAACAAGGAACCTTGATTCACATAGAATCTCAATAAATAACTAAATAGCGTTAGTTCACTTTTGAGGACATATATACTTCATACAAGGGCCTCCAAATTGTCCACGGAATTAATGTTTGCAATGATATTGGACACCAAACCTGTAATTAACTTGCATGATAACCGCAACAGTTTTTATATTAGTGCGCTTATAGTATCAATCTCCTCCAGGTACTTTAGACATATTGTTGCTGGTGCAAAAGGTCTCTAATTGGATGTTTAAATGTATGTATGCTTTTAAACATTCTTATTCTCCTCGCGTAATAAACGCCGCCACGACAACCATGTCTTTCCCACAAATGTGGGCTTACCTCCGCCCATATTACTGCCTGGTATCAGTAGTTCCTCCAGTCTCCTTACCGCTAACACGCAGGCGTCCCGGCTGCGGTGTGGATGGCGTCCCTCGTGCGCTCTGTAGATGCTGCGTCATGTGACTGGCTTTACACGGAGATTGGAGATCCTTGTCGCTGGCAAGTGGGTGCAGGGTTATTTGTTCAGTGCTATGTTAAAGCGGACAGATGGAGGGAATAAGATCTTCTTGGTAACAGTGCACTGTTTCCTCATATAAATTATAGGGTGTTAGTCAGGATTCTATGCCAAACGCGTTTCGGGGACCACTTTCCCCTTCCTCAGTGGCATCACCCCAATTTACTTGTTTGCTGAGTTTTATACCTAATCCTGGTATTCCTCAAAAGCTGATCCGGATCACAGTCATTTCCAAAATCCGGTCTGGAGTATATATTAGACCAATTGGTCTTTAGTACTCCTACGGTTTGCTTGCGGTTTAAATGCGTCTTTTTTTTATAAAGATGCGTTTTTTTTATCAACTCTTGCACCTTTGTATTTAATATGAGGCCAATATACGGTTTTGGTCTGAGGCCTTCCCTAATCATATTATACCTTCCAAAGGTCGTTAACAATATTGTAAAACTTCAAAGCTTGTATAAAAAAGTCTCAACTTCTATAAAGTGGTAATGATAACAGATAGATAAAAGGACATTGATAAAACTCCATGGTCACACTTACAGGACAAATAATGAGACAGATAATTAAAAAAATTAAAAAAATTAAAAAGACATAAAGAAAACTCCATAATCACACTTATAGGACAAATAAAATATGTATGTGGTATGCTACATCAATTAATTTATAGAGGCATATAGAAATAATCTTTTGGAACAATACTCCTTTTTCATATATATAATGATATAGTCAGAACCTATCCTTAAAGGGAATTCGTCCCCACAGCTTTAAATTCTGAATATCGATCTAGGGGTATCTTTCACCAAGGTCTGGGGAGCTGCAAGGGGGACCTGCAAGGGGATGCCTATGTGGGGTAGAAGGAGAGTTGCAGTGCTGGAAAAACAGCCCGACATGCAATCTGCATCGACACCCACATAAACAGCCCAAAGATCTATAGGAAACCAAAGATTTCTAATTCGGCATTTAAACCCCTAGGTAAAAGGCTGCCAAATTAATATCTTTTTTTAGATTCTGCTCTTGAGAGTTTTTCAATATGGTTCCCTCCCCACCAATGCTTCTCCACCTTCTCCAGTGCAATGAACGAGAGGCCCGTCGGGTCCTGATTATGTACCTCCTTAAAATGTTTAGATAAGGAGTGTATGTCATAACCGTTACTAATGGTATTAAGATGCTCTGATATTGTAACTTTCATTGGTCGTTTGGTTCTCCCTATATATTGTCTCGAACATGGACACTGGATCAGGTAGAAAACATTGGTGGAATTGCATGTAAGAAAGTGCTTGATGTCCATAGAGTAAGAATTTTGTGTGGAAGTAACTGTTGTAGTTTTTCTAGGAAATATTGTTTTACTACACCCTACACATTTCCCACATCTGAAAAAAACATTTGGCTGGAGCCATTTTGATGCAAGACCTTTTTCATTGTGCTTTTGTTTTACTGAGGGGAGCTATTTGAATTCCTAGAGTTGGGGCCCTCGAATAAGTAATTCTTGGGATCACAGGTAATAATGTACCAATCACTTTGTCTATTAATAAATGGTGCCAATGACCTTTAACAATGGACTCTATCTGTCTCGATTGGGTGTTGTAGGGGAGAATAATCCTAAATTCTGAATTTTCTTTTTGTTCATGTCTCTGTTTTGGTTCAAAAATCATTTTCCTGTCCAAACTTTTATTAGGGCCTCATTAATAGTTGCCTCAGGATAATTTTTTTCTTTAAATTGACTACTCATTGCTCCTGCCTCTTCCTCAAACTTGGCTTCTTCGGTACAGTTTCACCTTAATCGGCGAGACTGTCTGAAGGGGATGTTAATCAGCCACCTCGGCAGGTGGCAGCTGGAAAACGAGATATATCCATTCTTTGCCGTAGGTTTTTGAAACGTGTTGCACACATATCGATTATTTTTTCAAGTGATCTGTATATCTAAAAATTCGACTGTTTCTCCACCAATGTTGGAGGTGAACCTCAAATTGAACGGGTTGTTATTAATCCTCATTATAAACTTATTTAAGTCCTCTTGTCCTCCACCCCAAATAAAAATAATATCATCTATGTATCACCGCCATAGGACCAGGTTAACCCTAAGTTCAGGATCTTTGATGTCACCTTCCCACTGCGCCAAAAATAGGTTGGCATAGCTGGGGTCAAACCAGGTACCCATGGCGGTTCCTCTTTTTTGTACATAGAATTGATATAAAACATAAAAATAACTAAGGTGGAGTATATGATTGACCCCTTCCAACACGAAGTTAATTTGTTCTAAACTCCAGGCCTTATCCCCAGATAATTGGTCCTTTAAGGCTGAAATGCCATGTACATGTTCAATAATGGTATGGAGGGACTGGATGTCCAATGTACCCATAATCCAATGGGCATGGATGTCCAGTCCCTCCAATACGCCAACAATTTGTGTGGTATCGCTTATATACGACTTGGTTGTCTTTACCTGCGGTTGGAGTAGTATATCAATATATTGTGACAGATTGACCGTCAAAGAGCCTAGGCCCAAAATAATGGGGCGGCCTGGGGGATCTATCAGGCTCTTGTGAACTTTGGGTAGACAATAGAATGTGGGCAATCTGCCCGGTGTACCCATAATAAAATCAGGTTCTTGTTGTGTTAAAATTCCCTGTTGAAGGCCTCTGTCACAATATTGTGAGAGAATTTTTCTAAAGTCCTCTGTAGGATCTTTTTTTTATAGGTACATATGTAGATCGATTGGCCAATTGTCTAAGGCATTCCCTATTATACTGATCCTCTCCCCAAATAACAATTGCTCCCCCCTTGTCGGCGGGACCGATGACCACGTTTTGATTTTTCTGAAACTCTTTTATGGCTTTAATTTCCCTATTTGTTAAAATACTTTTATGCCCTTTTTTTATTTTGAACTTTTCTAGATCTGCTTCCTCACACTTTTGAAAAGTCGCCATCTCAGGGCTAATTTCAGTTCTAGGGAACTTTTTGGATTTGTTTTTGAAATGTGTGTGGATATATGTAGCTTTTTTGTGTTGCTCCATAATTGTTGGGTTTTTAATAAAATATTTTTTCAAACATATCTTTCGAATAAACTTCTGAATACCTATATAGGTGTCAAATTTGCTAAGTGATGTGGATGGTGCAAATTTGAATCCTTTATTTAATAAGGTGACCTGTGCTGTGCTGAGTTTAATTTCACTTAAATTGATAATATTACTTTGATCTGGAATTAGTGACGTCTCCTGTGTTCTACTCTTTATCTTTGTTCTTCGTACTTTCCTCTTTTTGGGAAATTGTCCCTGTGGTGAATCTCCTGTGTGTTCCCCTGTTTGTGATTTATCTGAGTGTCCTGTGTCCATGGTTCGTATCTCCCAAATTCTGTTTTCTGATACATTTAATTTCTTTGTTCCTGTGGTATCCTGTGTCTCAAATTGTATGGTGGTCTGTACGTGTTCGGTGTCACCCTTCTGTGGTCCGGTGATTGTGATTGTCTGTATCTTGTCCGTGGCGAGTGATGAGGGGGGGGGGGGGGGTCTGATCTAAAAAAGAATTGTTGGCTAAAGTTTCAAATCTATTTTGAGTGGGTATGTTAGAATATCATATTACCTGGAGTATAGAGGTAGAAGAGGCACAGTGCGTATACCAGGGGCACCATCGCTGTGATACTAATCTGTCACAGGCACAGATCACTGGGATGTAGATAAACTGCTATAACCAATGGTAGCACCAGGGTGGAGGAAAACTGCTATAACCAGGCGTATCACCAGGGCGGAGGTGAACTGCTATAACCAGACGTATCACCAGGGCGGAGGTAAACTGCTATAACCAATGGTAGCACCATGGTGGAGGTAAACTGCTATAACCAATGGTAGCACCAGACCAGAGGTAAACTGCTGCTGATATAACTAAACATCAAGAGAAAATGACCTAATAGATTATTTATGTGTATAAATGACACAATGATCTTACTCTACAGTATAAGACCAACAGCTACCTTCAGCTATATACACAGTGTCACCATATTCTGTTTAGAGATGACCATCACTCATTGTCCTCATTGGGGATCACAATATAATTGACCCTACCTAAGAGACATGCACACTGGGGACAATTTCCTAGAAAGCCAATTATCCCATTAGTATCTGTAACACGGAAGGAAACCTACAGGAGAACAGACATAGTCAAGCAGATGATGTCCTTGAGTCATCCAGTTTAAACCCAGATTTGGTATTTGGTAGGAGGTGGCACAGATGAGAGGGCGACCATGGTCCTAGCAAATCATTTAGAACCGGAACTCTTAGTAGCAAGTCTTAAGTTTTCCTCCTCTTCTCCACTACTTCTCTTAGGAAAAGCTACCCCAGTCCTATGAAGTCTAATCCATACACTTTGTGCAAAATGTCAGTCTGTTCTTTTTTCTTGGAGAGAAGTTGCCATCCTCTAATACCACCAAGGAAGGTGTTAACTCCTGCACTTACCAAAGCAAAATATTGCTAATATCACAAACATTGTGACAAGTCTTTTTTTCAAAAATGTCATTATCAGGCGAATGCTGTATTGCATCATGTGCCAGGATATTGAAGCATTTTTGCACAAGACTGAGACACTTTGAGTGCAAGACGCTGCATATGCCAGAATACCGGTGCGGCTGTGTATGAAACCTAGAAGCTTGAAACGCAAGGCGCTTACAGATGTCAACACAGTCTATACAATACAGGCCTTTGGAGTCAGGGTCGGACTTGCCATGGATCCTACAGAGCAATTTCCTGAGAGGCCGTTTTCCAGGGGGCTGCCCAAGCCTTTCTCTCTACTGCTGGGTGGATACATAATGAGCTCTCAGTGGTAATTAATGCTGTGAAATTCAGGTACTCATGTACCCTGCATTTCACCTCCATCTCCGCCTCCATTTCAGCCTCCTGCTCCATAACTTAGACCCTGTCAATTTAAACCTACCTACAACATGGGGCCACTTTTTTTTTTTTTTTTTTTTTTTTCCAGGGCTACAGGCATATAAATCCTAATCACAGAAATTTGTATAGTGACATAGGAAGCTATTACAGAAAAAATATCACAGAAGTATGAAGCTTCCACTTTAAAATATAACTTTTACTAGATAATTTAAAACCTGACAATGCTTCCAATTATAATCAATATTATAACAAATGCCAGACTAAGGATAGTCAGAACCCACCGATAGCACTTAGACAGCAGGTCACACGTCGATATAAAGGTAAGTGATGTATAACTTACAGTTTGATGATTCATATGTATAACTGGATATCTTCCAGGTGGGGTCGGGAGAGGTTGTTATCCCTGATATAATCCTACGGTGTCTACCCCTGCCTACAGGCAGAGCACCCGCCCGAAGGGCGACCCACTCTCGGTGGCTAAACCCTTTACTTACCCTACCGTGACCCTATGGTGCGTATCACAGATGGCAATCCTGACTCCCAGTAGATAATTGCGGACAAAAGAAAAAGAAAAATTGTCCCAGATATTGAAAAAAATGTCCCGACGCGTTTCCCCAAGTAAAAAATCTTGGTTCATCAGGGGACCTTTAGATGTTGGATTCACCGTAGCCAAAAGATGGTGGCTATATTCTGGCAATGATAGTTGCTGATGATGAGCACCGTCTTTTGTCCGCAATTATCTACTGGGAGTCAGGATTGCCATCTGTGATACGCACCATAGGGTCACGGTAGGGTAAGTAAAGGGTTTAGCCACCGAGAGGTGGGGTCGCCCCTTTTGGGGCGGGTGCTCTGCCTGTAGGCAGGGGTAGACACCGTAGGATTATATCAGGGATAACAACCTCTCCCGACCCCACCTGGAAGATATCCAGTTATACATATGAATCATCAAACTGTAAGTTATACATCACTTACCTTTATATCGACGTGTGACCTGCTGTCTAAGTGCTATCGGTGGGTTCTGACTATCCTTAGTCTGGCATTTGTTATAATATTGATTATAATTGGAAGCATTGTCAGGTTTTAAATTATCTAGTAAAAGTTATATTTTAAAGTGGAAGCTTCATACTTCTGTGATATTTTTTTTTTTTTTTTTTCTACAGGCATATAGCCTCATATGGAACATTAAAAAATCAAGAGCGGGGGGCGGAGCCTGCGCTCGAGTGGAGTGGATGTGAGTTAGAGCAGCTCCGTCTGTAATACTGTGTTCAGCGACTAAAAAGCGACATAGAGCACAAAAAAGCAAACAGGAAAGGTGGATACTATCTTTTATATGCCTAGAGGACACCTTGGAAGGACTTAAACTTTAATTTAAGAGGATTCAACAACTACTACTGCAGAAGCACAAAAGGGCGCGAACAGCACAGGCACCGGCGCCATTGCTGTGCAGGAGAGAGGAGGCAGCAAGCTGAAGAGCACGCTCCTGAGTCGAACTTCAACTCACCCAGACCTCCTCCCGGAGAACAGTAAGCGACATCTGGGGAGGCAAGTGATTTATCACTACCTAAAATCGGGACCTACCAACCAAATTGGATATAAAACAAAAAACCAAGGGAGCCCGTCTGAGAACAGGCGCTGCCGCGTCTACAAGCAGACAACAAGCCATATCATTCTCCCACTATACAGTGACTGTACTCCAGAAGTGCACCCTCAAGGCATTTTTGTGACAAGCAGTGTCGCATCTGAAAGGTCACAGTGAGTAACCTAATACTAAGGCAAGAATTTAACTCATTTTGGAGCTATTCATAATATACATAAATAATAAATGAGACTAACAAAGTTACTTTGACAAGCTTTGAAAGGGATTGGGGTCCAATAGACTTTAACCCTGTAACTTGGGACTCATAAATTTGTTTTATCAGTTAAAAAAAAAAAAAAAAAGTTTCTGCTGTTGTATATTATCTCAACCAGCTTGGCGCCAAGTCTAGCCTATCAGTGCACATAGCTCTTGTGGCTGAAACATTGGATACTATGCAGAACCATCGCCAATCATACAATACAAGAGGCACTACAGCCACACAAACGCCATCACAGCCGTCGCAAAACGCAGAGATAAAGATATGATAGAAAATACTGACAGAGACGACCACCTAACTGTACCACAAAAAAAATAAAACAAAATTACCAAAAATTAAATTTAACTCTCTAAAAATGGATAATGATGAAGATTCCCAATCATCTGACGCTCTGGATAAGTCCCCTGCTGACCAATCCCAACATGTAAATTCCTCCCCAGATGCTAGCCCACTAAAACAGAAACCGCGGTGGAGCGATGAGGAACCGCAGGACCCAATCTCTCAAACGCATGAGAATTCGGAAACAGCAGAAGAACTCCTAGAAGATCTACCGACATCCGAGAAATCTGCTTCTGAAAGCTTTATAAAAGAATCACTTCTATTATTAGGGAAAACCTTCACACAAGATATTTTACAAATCATAAACCCAATTAAAGCTACAGTGCAAGAAAACTCCAACAGAATAACCCATATTGAGAAAAATGGGTGAATTTTGCTCTGTACAAAACTCAATTGCTGATCGCATTAATGAACACTCTGACGACCTGGATCAAATACGCTTAAAACTAGCGGACATTGAAGATCGCAGCAGGAGAAATAACCTCAAGTTTAGAGGCATTCCTGAAACGGTTTCAAACAACGAACTGTCCGATTTTCTAAAATCCTTCATAAAACATCTTTTACCAGTATGTTCAGATAGTGAGATTGAAATTGACAGAGCACACAGACTGCCGAGACCAAAATCAATAGATACAAGTGTCCCCAGAGACGTCATAGCTAGGATACATTTTTTCACAGTTAAAGAAAAAATCCTACAAAGCGTGAGAAAAAACCCCAATCTACCAGAAAGATATGCTGAAATTTCCATATTTACTGACCTTTCCAAAACCACAATACAATCAAGAAAAAGCTTTGCTAATATCACATCTATATTGAGAGAAAATAATGTACCATATCACTGGGGATTTCCTGTAAAGCTACTTATACACGCTGATGGGAAAGTTATCCCTATAACCACGATTGAACAAGGACATAGATTCATCAGAGATTGGAATCTGGAGGGAAATCCTACCAACAAACCGAAACCGACGGAAAGGAAAAGAGATGGAAGAAGAAACACCGTATCCCACCTGGACAGACCTCGCTGATCATCTATAACTGGCTCTGATTCGACATTACACAGTAGAACGGGACATTTACAACAGTCTAGTTACCTTTACTCCACCTCACAAGAACTTGATGCAACCTTATATAGTTTGCTATCAACTGATAGTTGGTTCATCATTATAATTATTTGTGCCCTCAAACTAGTAGCTGACGCTACACCCTAAAATTTCTATAATTCTTGTATTATTGTTGTTTTAACATTAACTCTCTTATATCTCCTTCTCTAGCAGGCGGCTAGTCGGACATCCCTCCTCGGCTCATTCTGACTCATCTGGACACAGACACAACATCCACCCATCTGCATCTCTTACCTGGTTGTTCACCCTAAGGTAGGACACCTCCTCACTCACCACCCAGTGATTGATATTCGCCAACCGCAAATGTCAATCACTATCAAATCCCTGAATGTGAGAGGTCTCAACAGCCCTTTTAAAAGATCACTTCTGAGAAAAGAAATAAAGTGGTCTGGCTCAGAGATCTTTTGCATACAGGAATCGCACTTTAAACATAAAGATCATCCAGAACTCATTGTTCCAAACTACTCTAAACAATTCCAATCCAACAACACAAAGAAAAAAACAGCAGGGGTAATCACATTTGTGAAAGACACAACTTCATTTAAGCTACTAGATTTAGTAACAGACAAAAACGGCCGATATGTCATAGTAGTCTGTGAGATCAATAACAAACTGTTGACTATTGTCAACGTATATATCCCTAATGCAGGCCAAATTCCTTTCTGAATAGCATAGAAAAAACAATTGAGAAAAGTAAAGAAAGGCAAATTAATCATCTGCGGTGACATGAACTCAATATCCGACTCAGAATTAGATACTACCAGTGAAAATAAAAATAAAAAAAGGGTTAGTGTCAAACCATGGCTACAAAAAATTAATATGTACGATGTTTGGAGGTGTTTCCATAGCACAGAAAAATACTTCACTTTCTACTCGGTATGTCAAAAATCATATTCAAGGATCGATATGTTCTTCACTGAAGCAAACACCCTAAGGGAGGTTAAGTCATGCGAAATTGGCACGATATCTTGGTCAGACCATGCGCCAATCACTCTAATACTAAATAACCCACGCTACCCTAACAATACATTTCTCTGGAGAAACGACACGTTTATATTATCTAAACCAGAAATCCAGACGAAAATCAAGGAGTCTATGCAGGAATTTTTCAATACAAACATAGGTTCTGTTGAAGACCCTTTGATAGTATGGACCACTGCCAAAGCATTTATTCGAGGCATCTTAATGCAACAATCAGCAAAGTACAAAAAAGCACAAACTCTAAATTAACTGAAATCTTAGAAAAAATCAAGACTCTAGAAAAACAACAAAAAGAACTAATACACTCGAAGGACAATTAGACCTACGCAATGAGAGAATTAAACTACATGAAATCCTAGTGGGCCAGTTTATAAAACAAAACAGGAACTCTAGAATGCATTTTTATGCAGAATACAACAAACCAACTAGATTAACAGTGAGAAAAGCTAAAGGCCCCAAGCAAAAAATAGAATACATGAAATTAAAATAGGCTCTTCTAATTCCAAAACATCCAACCCAATTAAAATATCCAACTGAAATAGCCAAATACTATGCGGGCATATACAATTTGAGAGATGACCCCACCCTTCCCCAACCCACAGACTTACAAATCTTAGAATATCTCCAAAAATGCCAATTACCAAAATTGAACCAAACATTAATAAACAAACTTACAATTCCTCTAACAGAAACAGAGGTAAAAACAGCAATTTTAAGAACAAAAGTAAATAAAGCGCCAGGTCCAGATGGATACACAGCGGAGTTTTATCGCACATATGAGGAACAACTTACACCTCACCTAACTAGAGCCTTCATTAGAGGCTTTGAACAAGGGCATTTCCCACAGGAAATGTTAAGCGCACATATAATAACGCTTCCTAAACCAGGTAAAACACCAGACAATCCAAATAACCTTCGCCCTATCTCCCTTCTAAATGAAGATATTAAAATTTATGCACGCATACTGGCTGATAGGCTGAAACCAATCCTCCCAGAGTTACTACATTGGGACCAGGTGGGTTTTACACCTGGAAGACAGGCCTACGACGGAACCCGAAGGGTCATCAATTTGCTCCACATTGCTAAAACACATAAATTCCCCTCCATCCTCCTATCTCTAGACGCCGAAAAGGCATTTGATAGAATAAATTGGAAATTTATGGAATTGACACTGGAAAATTTTGCTTTACCTAAGGGCTTCATCACTGCAATATCATCATTATATTCTACCCCGACAGCGAAAGTGTACTGTAATGATGTTCTTTCAGACTCGTTTGCCATCTCTAATGGAACGAGACAAGGCTGCCCCTTATCACCACTCATATTTACCCTATGCATAGAAACTCTCGCATCCCGCATAAGAGCCAATAAACATATAATAGGAATCCCTGTAGCAGGAGTAGACCATAAAATTAATCTATTTGCGGATGACATACTGTTGACACTTAGGGAACCAGAAAAATCTCTTCCAAATCTACAAGAAGAACTAGAGGCGCTTAGCATGGTTTCCTATTATAAAATAAATTCTTCAAAATCTTACATTCTCAGCATTGGAGTTAAAAAGAAAACAGAAACACAATTAAAAAAGGACTACCGATACACATGGAGACAATCCACTATCAAATACTTAGGAGTGGAAATAGCACCTGACAACAAAACTATCATAAAACACAACATAATCCCTTTAGAGAGACAACTCAAAAACGATCTTGAAAAACTCTCAACTGGCATGTGGAGCTGGTTCGGTAGACTTACTTTATATAAGATGTTTATATTACCTAAAATATTATACGTTTTCAGGGTACTACCCATTCATATACCACAGAAATACATAACGAAGCTACAAAATCAAATGTCGAAGTTCATATGGAACAAAAAGAAACCGAGAGTTTCAGCCAAGATTTTATATAAAAAAGTTTCACATGGAGGTATAAAAGCACCTAATCTAGAAGCATATTACAAAGCTAATCTATTGAAACAATCAATGGAACTACTCCAAGTTTCAGAGAATCCAAAACCTTGGATTAGAACTGAACTTGAAGCAAATAATATTTCGAGTTGGTACCACACTATTCTCATTAGAGAAAAAATGAAAAACAAAAACATTTCATTCTCACCCACTGCATCAGCTTCCGTAGACGTCTGGTCCTCATGTACTTTTAAAAATTTTGAAAAAAACAATATGATAACACATAGGATCCCTTTAGAAGCATTATGTGTCTTCCCAAGCCTAGCTGGGATTAAATCATGGTCAGAAAGAGGTATCAAGTATATAGACAATCTAACTAATGACAATAAGATTCTCGATTTTCAACAAATACAGAACAAGTTTGACATACCGAGCCAAGAAATTGACATTTATAATAAGTTAGTCATACATGTAAAGGAATTCCCTACAACAGAAATCCAATACTCAAGCCAGATCTCTGATCTACTCATAAAAACTACACCTCAAAAAGTCACAAACATCAAAGAAATATATGACATATTCAACTACGATACCTACCCTGAACTACTAAACCACCAAAACAAATGGAACTCTGAACTGGGTCGTAATATTACTCATCAAGAATGGTCTAAAGCGTCACTTATACTTAAGAAAGCCACAGCCTGAACATCTCACAGGGAACAACTTTATAAGATGCACACTAGATGGTATTACACCCCTAAAAAATTACACGACACATACCCGGATCACTCAGAAATGTGTTGGAGAGAATGTGGGGGAATTGGTTCTATAAAACATATTTTTTGGTCTTGCCCGAGATTGAAAAAATTGGGTGATGATCTGGTTAATTTGATAGAAATAATAACAGGTAGAAGATCCATTCTGACCCCAGAACTTCTTTTGCTGAACGTGGGACTAGAAAAATATCCTCCACATGAACAAATTCCAATATGCCATATGGCTATCGCTACACGTCTTCTTATCACAAAAAACTGGAAATACTCCATGCAATATTCCATGCATAAATGAAATCATAGCACTAGTATCTATGAATTGTGAAGCTGAATTAGCTTTCTCATGGCAGGAGGGTAGGGGTCACAAATATCAGACCTTTTGGAATAAATGGTTAACGCACTATCCAAAGAAACTAGATACGGCAAATCTGGATGTTAATATTCCATTGTTGGGTGAGCCGAGGAGGGAGCCGGAATAAGATGGAGAACGAGACAAAGTAAGGTAAATTTGCTTGTTTATTGATAATTGTGTTTACAAAAACGGACAACTAAAATAAATTACAATTCATATGAGAATCAATGCTGTTCGCGCCGCCTGGGGAGATCCACGTTTCCTTTTTTCACTTTCTTTTCTTGCGTTACTTTGTAGTTTGATTATTATTGTAACAACACAATCAACGTAGGATTACTTGTTTACCACACATTTCATAAATAGTTGAGAAATAGACCAACATTCT
This sequence comes from Bufotes viridis, assembly GCA_033119425.1. Lineage (NCBI taxonomy): Eukaryota > Metazoa > Chordata > Amphibia > Anura > Bufonidae > Bufotes > Bufotes viridis. Next base: position 608,548,624 of record CM065589.1, read on the forward strand.
ATAAGTGAAATTCAACTTTCACAATGTGTTCAATGAGTGGTCCTATTCGTGCGACATCCAGAAACCTCTTTTATATATAGCACTGTAATTGTATTGGTGAATACAAATCTGCCAACTTCATATAGCACAAGTTGTTATGATGTTATCTTTCCTATAATTGCTCTAGCAATTCTAATATGTTCCTATATATATTCCTTGAAAATGTAAACGCAACACTATGATTGTAAATCTTACATCAACTTTCAATAAAAAATATTTGAAGAGTAAAAAATCAAGAGCATGTGAATTACCGGTCACTCAGCATACAGCAGGGTGGTATGGGCAGCAGCGCACTTTTTATCAAAAACTTTGCATTATCTGCCATCTCATGAGACTGCATAAGAGAAATATCGGTAGAAGCATACCACGAGTACCTCTACTAATCACTACCACCAGATATGACATTTAGTGTTTAGCGAAGTATCTGAAGTGGACTTCAATCTAAATTTCAGGAAAAATTTGATTTCCCATGAAGCCAAATTTCCTCGCACTTCGTAGGAACTAATCAAATTTTCCTAAAATGGTGGCTGAAAGTAAAAATAAAATTATACTCACCTCATCCACTTGATTGCGGAGAGGCCATCCGCTCCCTTCTTGATAAAAGAAAACCGGCCAAATGACGTGGTGAAAACGTTACCATGTAATCATGCTGCCTACGTCCGGTGACGTCACACATGCGAATAGCATGATCAAGTGGTGATGTCATCACGCTCGCCCCAAGTCCTTTGACAGATTTTCTTTAATAGAGACTGGAACGGACGGCCTCTCAGCAATCAAGTGGATAAAGTGAGTATAATTTTTTTTTTTCACCTCCCGATTAACCCCTAAATATCTGAATCTGAGTCTAAGATGCTGCGATCAGCGTTGAACTGAAGTGTTAAATGACAGGGTGTGGCACAATCGCCATTCCTTATCATTGCTCCCACTTCATACAGTAGAAAGCGATTTGTGACAAAATAATTCATAGCGATTCGCATTTCTTCACGAAATTATGCAAAGCTGCCAAATCATTTTTTTCAAAACTTCACTCATCTCTAATGACATATAACTAGGGATGAGCAAACTTCTGTTTCAAGTTCAGCAAACAAGGTTCAGGTTATCTAAGAATTCCGTTATGGATTCCACTACCACAGACCATATCCGTGGTAGCGGAATCCATAACGGAATTTTTAGATAACCCGAACCCGAACCTTGTATGTTGAACTTGAAACACAAGTTTGCTCATCCCTACATGTAACTATACTGCAGTATTATTAATTTGCCTTAGGGCTTATGCACACAAAAGTATTTTCTTTCTGTGTCCATTCCATTTTTTTTGCTGACTGATTGTGGAACCATTACTTTCAATGGATACGCAAAAAAAACTGAAGTTACTCCGTGTGCATTCTGTTTCCTTATGTCCATATGTCCGTTCCACAAAAAAATAGAATACAGTATGTCCTATTATTGTCCGCATTACGGACAAGGATAGGACTGTTCTATTAGGGGCCAGCTGTTCCATCCCACAAAATATGAAATGCACACGGACATCATTCGAATTTTTTGTGGATCCGTATTTTGCGGATCGCAAAATACATACGGCCGTGTGCACGAGCCCTTAGAGAATATTTATTATCTTGGTTGGACATACTGTAGTCAATAAGACTTTTAGCAATTTAAAAAAATATGTAGTTTTTTTTTACATTTTTTATATACTTTTATTACTTTAAAAAAAAATTTTAACGTTTTTTTTATTATATCATATAAGACATAGGTATAATACATTGTAGAAAATCACGTATTCACAATATATTAAAGAATTATAGTTATACATGATTTCATAAATTTACAGATCAAATATTATTCATCTATATCGGCAATTATCTAACATAGAGTGTTAACTATCAGATATCTTCTAGTAGCGTTCTTTCTACTGCTGGGTGGATACATAATGAGCTCTCAGTGGTAATTAATGCTGTGGGATTCAGGTACTCATGTACCCTGCATTTCACCTCCATCTCCGCCTCCATCTCAGCCTCCTGCTCCATAACTTAGACCCTGTCAATTTAAACCTACCTACAACATGGGGCCACTTTTTTTTTTTTTTTTTTTTTTCCAGGGCTACTTTAAGCTCCCAGTCCACCCCTGTTTGGAGCCTGCAGGCACATAACCTCATATGGAACATTAAAAAATCAAGAAAGAGCATGTAAATTATCGGTCACTCAGCATACAGCAGGGTGGTAAGGGCAGCAACGCACTGTTTATCAAAAACTTTGCATTATCTGCCATCTCATGAGAGTGCATAAGAGAAATATCGGTAGAAGCATACCACGAGTACCTCTACTAATCACTACCACCATACATGACATTTAGTGTTTAGCGAAGTATCTGAAGTGGACTTCAATCTAAATTTCAGGAAAATTTTGATTTCCCATGAAGCCAAATTTCCTCGCACTTCGTAGGAACTAATCAAATTTTCCTAAAATGGTGGCTGAAAGTAAAAATAAAATTATACTCACCTCATCCACTTGATTGCGGAGAGGCCATCCGCTCCCTTCTTGATAAAAGAAAACCGGACAAATGACGTGGTGAAAACGTTACCATGTAATCATGCTGCCTACGTGCGGTGACGTCACACATGCGAATAGCATGATCAAGTGGTGATGTCATCACGCTTGCCCCAAGTCCTTTGACAGATTTTCTTTAATAGAGACTGGAGCGGACGGCCTCTCAGCAATCAAGTGGATGAAGTGAGTATAATTTTTCTTTTTTACCTCCCGATTAACCCCTGAATATCTGAATCTAAGTCTAAGATGCTGCGATCAGCGTTGAACTGAAGTGTTAAATGACAGGGTGTGGCACAATCGCCATTCCTCATCATTGCGCCCACTTCATACAGTAGAAAGCGATTTGTGACAAAATAATTCATAACGATTCGCATTTCTTCACGAAATTATGCAAAGCTGCCAAATCAATTTTTTCAAAACTTCACTCATCTCTAATGACATATAACTAGGGATGAGCAAACTTCTGTTTCAAGTTCAGCAAACAAGGTTCAGGTTATCTAAGAATTCCGTTATGGATTCCACTACCACAGACCATATCCGTGGTAGCGGAATCCATAACGGAATTTTTAGATTACCCGAACCCGAACTTTGTATGTTGAACTTGAAACACAAGTTTGCTCATCCCTACATGTAACTATACTGCAGTATTATTAATTGGCCTTAGGGCTTATGCACACAAAAGTATTTTCTTTCTGTGTCCATTCCATTTTTTTTGCTGACTGATTGTGGAACCATTAATTTCAATGGATACGCAAAAAAAACTGAAGTTACTCCGTGTGCATTCTGTTTCCTTATGTCCATATGTCCGTTCCGCAAAAAAATAGAATATGTCCTATTATTGTCCGCATTACGGACAAGGATAGGACTGTTCTATTAGGGGCCAGCTGTTCCATCCCACAAAATATGAAATGCACACGACATCATTCGAATTTTTTGCGGATCCGTATTTTGCGGACCGCAAAATACATACAGCCGTGTGCATGAGCCCTTAGAGAATATTTATTATCTTGGTTGGACATACTGTAGTCAATAAGACTTTTAGCAATTTAAAAAAATATGTAGTTTTTTTTTACATTTTTAATATACTTTTATTACTTTTAAAAAAAATTTTAAACGTTTTTTTTATTATATCATATAAGACATAGGTATAATACATTGTGGAAAATCACGTATTCACAATATATTAAAGAATTATAGTTATACATGATTTCATAAATTTACAGATCAAATATTATTCATCTATATCGGCAATTATCTAACATAGAGTGTTAACTATCAGATATCTTCTAGTAGCGTTCTTTCTACACAATATATTAAAACATAATATTTTACACAACCTATGTCTGTCCCCCCCCCCCCCCAACCACCCCAACCTCCCCACCCCTTGCTGTGTGTCGGTCCATAAATGCCACCCCGGTGCCACCATTTATGCTTTTTAATTTTTTATTTTTTTTTACTTTGCTGTCTTGACTTTTACATTATTATAATTGCTGCATGGGCCCTGCTGTAAATTTAACCACTTTTAAGGGGGAGATTGACAATATTTATATTATTTACATTATTTTTTGGAATATTATTTGCATATGTTTTAGTGTTAGTGATTGATGATTATATTGTCAGACCCTTGAATTGGTAATAGTTCATTTTATTATTGTTTACCACAATACATTAAACTATTTGTCATTCTAGAATCTAAGTAAATCTATGTCTCTAAATTAAATTACCTAGCTTGCTATCAATATAATGCTTGCCTGGATAGTGTGGGTGTCAGCATTTATACTTTTATTGGTTCAGATCAGTGGGCCTTTACCAAGTGTATTTATTATCAACTCCTAAGAATGGTGGCAACAACCTGATCAATTAACTGAAACCTCTTTAGGAGATGGTCCTGGCACATTCTGGAGTTTTTTGGGTGCCCTGAAGCCACCTTCACAGCAATTGAACCTTTCTCCTTGACGTTCTTGATGATCCAATAAATGGTTGATTTAGCAGCAATATCCTTGCCTTGAGGCAAAGGAATGGTGACTGCATGTGTTTCCTTGGGGTTAACCATGGTTAACGGAGGAAGATAATGATTTTACAAGCACTCCCCCATCTTTTAAAGCAACCTGTCTGCTCTTCTAATTCAATCACCATGACACAGTGATATCAGCTGCCTTGTCCTCATTAAGACTTTCTCCTGAGTAGAGTTGAGCAAACCCGAACTGTATAGTTTAGGTTCGTACCGAATTTTTGGGTGTACGGGACCCGGACCCGAACATTTTCAAAAAAGTTCGGGTTCGGGTCCAATGTTCGGAGATTTCTTCCCGCTTTCTGAAGGGCTGCACAGCAGCCAATCAGCTAGTGTTTTACTTCTTTCCCTAAGAAGCCATCACAGCCATGCCTTCTTCTTATTACCTTAGAAATAAGAAGAAATAAGCCCTGAGCAGATAGGTCAGAGAAGCCATATTCTGCTCCCTGAACTATTACAGAAGAAGTCTACAGACAAATCAAGGTTTAACCCCTTTATGCCTTATTATTTAATTGTACATCATATGCATTAAGAATTGGTATGGTGTGGGCTCACACCTGCTCTGTCTCTATACACTGTAGGTGCTGGCTTTATAATACAGCAGATATATGGCGACATAGACCTAAAGATGACTGATATCCAGGTCATTTAACCCCTTAAGCAACCATGACTTAATTGTACGTCATGGACTGCAACGGACTACAAGTGCGGGATGTGCTCCCCTATATACATGCACAACTGCATATGTGTTGAGCATATCCTGCTTGTTAAACATCACACCCCGTTTTCTAATGGTTTGTATAATATGTTTGGAGGTGTATAAACTCCAATTTAAATGTGCCTGCTTTTCATTTACAGGCTACATTCAGGTGCACCTGGGAGGCTCTGGGCCATATCAGCCGGTCTCGGGTGGGGCTCACAGGCACCTCCCACCTCCCATTGCAAGCATGGTTACATGCTGGAGCTTACTGGTGAGCTGTCTGTGAGTCAGGCCTTACGCTCCCGTAATGCCCAACGGCCCCTGCTATCGCCCATACGGCACAAGTAGGTTGAGTGGTAGGGTCTCGGGCTACTTGAGAGAGCTTGACGTGGTGTCCGAGCTTAAAGCGAACCTGTCACCTAGAATTCACATTATAAACCAATAAAAGTACCTTATAGCTGATGACCAGTGTGTTGTCCTCATGTTTTTTTCCGCTTTTCTGCACCTATAATTCATGAAAAAAACGTCTTTTAAACTGCTCTTTTTCTACAGACAAAGTCATGATAGAAGTCAAGGAGGCAGACACTCCTTGACTCCAGGATGTGCCTCCCCCGCCCTAACCCCGCCTCTCAGCAGTTTAATTGACACTCGGCTCCCTGGCTGGGACCGCGCTTGTACAGGCGGCGCATGTGCCGTCCAATGAAATGAGGTGCCTGTCCGAAAATTTTGGAAAAAGATAAAAAAATAAAAAATAAAAATAAAAAAATCGAACTTCTCCCTACATCTGCACATATATTGGTCAAAAATAAAAAAAAAATTGAAAAACACTAGACATATTTGGTATTCCCGTGTCCATAAGACCTGGTCTATAAAATGATTATGTTACTTTCTCCGCAAAAGGAACGCCATAAAAAAATATAATAATAAATCTATACTGGAATTTTAATTTTGCCCTCTCACTTCCCAAAAAATTATATAAAAAGTGAACTAAAAAGCCATATGTGCCCAAAATTAGTACCAAACAAACCGCAACCTTATCCCTCAAAAAATAAACCTCTACATAACTGCCCAAAAAATATGGCTTTCAGAAAATGGAGACACAAAAACATGATTTTTTTCCCAAAATGCTTTTATTGTGTAAAACTGAAATAAAATTAAAAAAATAGACATATTAGGTATTAACACATCCAAAACAACCTGCTCTAAAAAAAGTCATGTGATCCAACTTTACTGGTGAATGCTGTAAAAAATAAAATAAAAACTGTTCCAAAAAAGCCATTTTTTTCATCTTACATCACAAAGAGTATACTACCAAGTGATTAAAAAGTTATATGTGCCCCACAATGGTACCAATCAAACCATCATCTCATTCTACAAAAATCAGTCCCTACCTAAGACAATTGTTCAAAAAATAAAAAAAGATAGCAAAAAATATGGCTGTCAAAAAATGGAGATACAAAAACATGATTTTTTTTCAAAAATGCTTTTATTGTGTAAAACCAAAATAAAATAAAAGTACACATATTAGATATTGGTGTGTCCGTAACAACCTGCTCTATAAAAATATCACATGATCCAACCTGTCAGGTGAGCAATGTGAAAAACAAAAAATGAAAACTATGCCAGATCAGACATTTTTTGGTTACATTTAGAGATGAGCGAATTTCATATTTTGAAATTCGTTCATGCTTCGTTTACTGGTAAAAGGTGAATTGCGTTATGTATTCCGTTAATAGAATTGCGTTATGGTCCGTGGTAACAGAATCCATAACGCTTTCTACTATGTAAGCACCACAAAGTGACTTCATAACTGAATTGGTCCGTAAAAAACTTTTAAGAATTGCTTCTACAATTTAAAAAAATAAAATAAATAAAATGACATTTACAAAATGATGCCAACATTAGACATATGGGAAATGTAAAGTAATAGCTATTTTCTGAAGTATCACTATCTGCCTTAAAACACATAAATTCAAATTTAGAAATTTGTGAATATTTCCAAATTTTAAGGAAATTTAGTTGTATTTTTTTACAAATAAATGTTATTTATCTCGACTCAAATTTACCACAGTCTCCGAATAGCTTGCATAGGTTAAAGTGTTCCAAAGTTATTACCACATAAAGTGACACATGTCAGATTTAAAAAATTTGGCCTGGTCCTTAAAGGGGTTGTCCCATCTTGGACAATGGGGGCATATCGCTAGCATATGCCCCCATTGTACTATATAGAGAACGGAGCCTCGAAAGTGAAGGAGGGTGCACTGCGCATGCGCAGCCGCCCTCCATTCATTCCTATGGGGCCGCCAAAAATAGCCAAGGGCTGGCGCGGCTATTTCCGTCGGCCTCATAGAAATGAATGGGAGCATGGCCCGTTCATGCGCGTTACGCTCCTATTCACTTCAATGGGAGCAGAGCTTGGTGGTGGACAGATCCCGGGAAATCTGGGGTCTTCCAGCCACAGCTCTTCCTGCACCAATAAGACAATGGGGGCATATGCTAACGATATGCCCCCATTGTCCAAAATGGGAATACCCCTTTAAGGTAAAAAATGGCTTGGTACTAAAGGGGTTAACCTACCAAATGCCACTGTCAATAGTGACTGCATTATCTATGGGGTTACACAGAGGGAAGAGCTCCCTCTGTCCTCCAATCAGTGCCTATGTATGGGGCCCTGATCAGTTGCTATGGCAGCCTTCGGCTTGTGAAGACTTCTAAGCCTGTCTGCTAGGTTGCATCTGAGCCATAGATTGACAGCCCCAGTCAGTTAAATCCCATAGACTCCAATAACATTTTGTTAGAAAAACAATCTGAGCATCGAATGTACAAGTCCTGTGAGGAGACAAAAAAAAATATTGAAAAAAAAGGAAAAAACACACAAACATATGGGAAATTCCAATTACCCAATTTTATATAAACATAAAAATAAATTCCAGTATCCCATGTCTGAAAAAATCAGAACTGCTAAGGGCTCTTTCACACTTGCGTTTTTGCTTTCCATCCTAGAGTTCCGTCCTCGGGGCTCTAGGACGGAAAGAAACTGATCAGGATAATCCTAATGCATTCTGAATGGAGAGAAATCCGTTCAGGATGCATCAGGATGTCTTCCGTTCAGTATGTGAATGTTTTTTGGACTTTGACAAAACCGTAGCATGCTGCGGATTTGTCTCCGTCCAAATCGGAAGACA